>JAUBNY010000278.1:709376-721450 GCA_032275445.1 Crypturellus soui | reverse complement strand
TGGACACAGTGCTCCAGATGTGGCCTCCCCAGGGCTGAGTAGAGGGGCAGGATCCCCTCCCTCGACCTGCTGGAGACACTTCTCTTAATGTATCCCAGGACCCCGTTGGCCTTCTTGTCCACGAGGGCAACTGCTGCCTCATGGTCAACCTGTCGTCCACCATGACACCCAGGTGCTTCTCTGCAGAGCTGCTCTCCAGAAGGTCTTTGAGGTGACCTGGGTCTTTTTCCTCTTCTGTTTTCTGGTCCTTATTCTAAAAATGGTACTGCAAATTTTGTGTTATAGAATCTGCACTCTGTGTATGCCCACCTAATCGCATAAAGAAAAAAATATGGTGACACTTTTAATTTCATATATAGATGCAGAATTTTAAGCTGTAATATAGTTGAGATTAAATTTGCGATTATGTGCCATAATGTGTAATAAAATCATGAGAATTGTGAGTTACACATACAAAAAGTCTGGCATGAAGTTTCAGATGACTTTAGTTGCCCTGTAAGAAGCAGACTGATGTTAATAATGACTGTAACTTGTAGGAAATCCAGGAGACGAATTGATTTTTTTTTTTTCATTCAACTCCATGTGTTTAATTCATATTAAAACATATATTAAATATTTTACAGGAATCGCTTCTCTAAAGAAAGACATTTAAAGAAAATGGTTAACATCCCTTATCATTTTGAAAATAAAACCTGAGCAAGCTGAGAAGTACATTTAGTACTCTCTGTGAAAGATATTGTGTTCTCTCTTTGGCAATTTTAATAAAAATATACTGTAGAATAACCAGATGTTTTTTCTAGATACTGGCATTAAATTAAAACAAAAAAAAAGAGAGTTTTGGCTTCCAAGTTCGCAATAAATCTAGCAAGGGAACAAATGCCAAGTATTGTCTTCGATTGTTTGCTTCTACACAAATGCCATTGTCTTCTTTAACTTGATTTTGTAATGTACTTAGTTTGAAGGGATTTGATTTTTTGTGATTAACATTGATGCTATTGAGCTGAGTGAAATCATAAGTTTGTTCAGATGACCCATGTTGAGAAATATGAGCTGTTTCTTTGTCCATTTCAAAAACTACTGAAAAGTTTTTGAATAGTGTACAAGTCTAGAAGCCAGAGAATGATAGTTTCCTCCTTGTCCAAATCATCCTATTACTCAGTATACAGCCTCTGTGCCCCCATTAATCCACATATTATGATAACTATGTGTAGATATGTTTTTATGAAAGAGTAACTAGATCTCTAAACTGCAGGTCCAAGTGTTGCTAGAACACAATATGGAAAGATGATAAATGAAAATGCATTCAAATAATAGGCGGAATATTTCAGTTAAATAAATTAATAAAAGTAGGATTTTAAAAACTTTTCAGAATAGGAAAGTCCTTCAGAAGCAGCTGAAATTCAAGAATTCCAGCCAAGCATATGTGAACTTCACTTAAAAAATCTCCTCTAAATGGAAAAAAGCACTAAATGAAAGTTACTGTTAGCTGTTCATTTCATCTTTCCTCTCTTTCTTATTTTCTCATGGTGATAATTTTCAGATGTGTATTTTTTATTCAGTACTTTTCTTCTTTTTACTCTACCTAATACTGTCTTAGATATTTTTCTTTGTACCCTATTTTCATATTCCTCTCAGGAATATGTTTTAGGGTTTTGTTTGGAGTTTGCATAGTGGTTCTCAAAAGCTTTGTTTAACTTGTGGACTAAATTCCTGTAGGGAAAACAAAAGAAGGAGGGCTATCTTAATAAATAAAAACAAATAGAAAATTAGGTTCAGCTTTTTTTTGGTTGGTTTGATGAAAAGCATATTGCAGGCCTTCAAGGGTGTCCTCCAGTTGGACTTGTGTGTTCTGTTTTTTTCTTTTTTTTTTTTTTTCTTTCTTGTTTTGTTTGTTTGTTTTAAGGCATATCATCTGTGTAGGATGGTTAGTATATGCTCAGCTGTATTTTGTTTACTGAAAAATCAAAGTGGAGGATCTGCAACAACCACAGATAAGGCTAGAGACTTTTGAGGGAGGGTTAATTTATGGCATGTGCTCCAAGCTGGCACAGAGATGTCTTTTCTTCAAACCACTACCCAGAAAGGTAGTCCTGTAATCACAGCCTGTGTATGAGCGTGCAGTGGGTCTGCCTGTCCCATCTCCTTCACATTACAAATAATTAAACTTTATTCAAACAGAAAGGATTTATTGGTGGGAAATGTGGATGCTGACTCCAGTGGTGCAATCTGGGGAGAGTTAATTCATTTGCAGGCCATCATAAGCTCTAAGAAATACATGTTCTGCAAACAGTTTATTGACTTGTTAATCTAGATCAATTTTTTTCTTATTTTGCCTGAGTAGATGACATAATGGCTTATGTGAGGAAAGTACTAGGATGAAGTCCAAGTTTGGCAGAAGCTAAAACAAATCAGAAATTACTTGTACTTACATTCCCATATGGCTTTGTGCTTGTTTGCCCTGATTATGAGCTAAACTGACAGACAGAACTCATGGAGTTACAGAGGGGAAGACAGCGTGCAAAATGACAAACTGATGATCCTTGTAAAGATGTGAGTGGAAAACAATGACAACGTTCATTAACTGGGAAATGATAAGTTCAAAGACAACAAGAGGAACTGTTGGTCTCTTGAGACTATTTTTCTTTTTCCTTAAGCACTATGTCCCTTTACTTGGACCCCAAATGAATTGTGTACTTCTGGAAAATGCTTTGTCATGAAAATTCACAAGTCACATCTATCAGTGACTTGTAATGATATTCTGTAAACTCAGAATATTTTGGCATTTTTTTTTTCTTTTTCTTTTTTTTTTGCCAAGGGAATTGCTCTGTGATTGAGAAATACTAAAATTAGGCAACATTTTGCCTGCTTAGACTCAATAAATGTTAAACATCTATAACATACCCTACCCTCTTGCCAGCCAGTCAATAATAGCTTTTAGCTGTAACGAAAAAGAACTAGCAGTGCCTGTGGTAAATGCAGCTTTAGAGATCTCTCTGAAACTAAGTAAGACACAACTGTCTGTCCCAGAGCAGTGCTTGCAGTAAGCACCACATGTTAACGGGGATTTTTGCTTGAATTTCTTCACTTTCCTGATCACCCTTTTTGGGTTTGGGTTTCCTGATATTTTTGGCTTGTTAATCTCCTTCAAGCTTTTTGTGTTCCCTACCTTGGTTGTGCAGGGTCCAATTTTCAAAGTCTAGCTGCATAAAAAAAAAACAGCAGCCAGGGTAGCATGTGAGAGCAAATTATGCAACTCTGTAAACTGAAACTTTATAAACTCCTGCTAAGTATCAAGTTCTGTTCATGCTGTTTCATTTGATTTACTTAAGATGATTAAGACAGGATTTGCTGAAGGCTTGCTAAAAACAAGATTTGGTCTTGACTTGAAATATACATAAGAGAGTGGTGCTTGCAGTCTCTCTTTTATATAATTGAAAATCTTACAAGAAGAGATAAATCTTATCAAGTTTCGCTTTAAAATTTAATACACCAAAATGATGAGGCAAATATAGTCCTATTATGTTTGTCTGATTTAGAGGAGTTCCTGGAGGGGAATATGATTGTGTTTTAATTAAGCTGAAGCAGGGAAAATAAATCCTTTAACTTCCATGCTGAATATGGTGTAGTTGTTTTAGTTTGCAGTGCTCCCTTGTAAGTGCATGTTATTCCCTTCTATTAAAATGTTTATTTCAGGGAGGTGCCACTGAAGTGCAGTCTGTGAGCTCCAAACTGGAATGCAAAACACCTTGACATTTCTGGTGTTGCTTTATCTCACTGAAGAGACAAAACGATCTTGAAATCATAGTTCAAAGAAGGACTCATCATCTTAACTGTGCTACAGTGTTAGTTTCAGAGCCTCTGCCCAGGCATCAGTTAAAACTGTGCATAGTGAGGAGGAGCAGGATAGGTGATTAATCAAGTCCACTAACAGGGGCCTGTTTGTTTATATGGTCTATAACAAAACCATAGCTGGCTCCTCGCTGTGAAATGGGAGTGGGAGCTGATATTATGAAAGCCTTTCATAATAACTTAATATGCATGGTATTATTGTTTTAATAAGTACCTAAAAGTAGTGTTCACTTGCTAATGATTCTTTTCCAGCCTGCATAATTTCATTTCCCTATGCCTCTGGTAATCTATGTAAAACAGTAGAAAATTAATAATTGATGTGAGGAATCAAGTATAGTTTGATTTGCAGGAATAATATTTTCCACTTTCTTAACTGCCAGATTGAGGCAAGGCCATTATATGTTGGCAATTCTTCCTTCCATATAATCAGTCTTGTGGCACTTGATGTTTATTTGATACCTATTTTGAAACTCTGCTGTGAAGAGATTATCTTGAAGCAGAAGGGTTTGATTTTAGGCAGGTACTTAAATGAATTAAATCTTTGCAAGTGGAGAAGGGCTGAAAATGATAGCAGCACTCAAGGGCTTGTGGGACAGGGAGGATGGTGGAATTGTTGACAGTTACAGCAAAATGGGAGTTGGGTGGAAAGGAACTGTTTCTGATATGTTGATTTTCAGTTGGCAAGAGAATATGTGGAGCAGATTCTGTAGAAGTTTGAAATACAAGTGTGAACGAAAGGGGAGTGAGTGAGGATGAAA
Source organism: Crypturellus soui (assembly GCA_032275445.1). NCBI lineage: Eukaryota > Metazoa > Chordata > Aves > Tinamiformes > Tinamidae > Crypturellus > Crypturellus soui. The sequence continues at coordinate 716,843 of JAUBNY010000278.1, read as the reverse complement.
GAAATGTGCAAATCATTGACACAGATTGCAATGCAAATCCTTGAGAATAGCTAAGGTTGCCAAAGATAGCATAGCCATGCCATGTATGTAGTACAGAGCATATATCGTCCTATAATATAAATCTTATCATTAACCACTAATTTTGTAAAAATTGAAGCTAGGAATAATCTTGATATAAGGATATCTATTGCTCAGGCTTCATTTTTCAGTACTTATTCCTAGTCAAAATAAACTCTAATTGGAAATAAACCGTTTTGAAAATACCTTCTCATTGGTTGTTGCACATCTTCAGAGTTACAGTGGCAAAATGTGAAGCCTATTTCACTAAGTAAAACTTTGCTGACTATCCACTGGAAAACAGGATAAAGCCTTTCAATTTTTAGCAAGGAGTATCAAATGAATTCTCTTGAAACTGAATTCTCTCTTGAAGTAATGATTGTTTTTATGTACTGCATTTTCTTTAAAAAAGATCCCCTGTGTATAAATTACTTTTTATCTATGAGGGATTTTTGTTACCATGGATGTCTGAAAAGTGCATCAAATTGAGTTTCACACGTCTGGAAATCACTGCTCACACCCAGTGATAAAAGCCATGCAGAAGACTGACATAACTGGGTGTACTGTAGTTCATCTCCTGCTGACGTGTCTGCCTTTTGGATTCAGAAAACATCAGATGTTCTGAAAGCTGCAGTTAATAATAAATAGGGAAAAAAGCTAAGAGGATTTGCTGCTGCTTCAAATATTCACAGTTGTGATAAGTCAGTTGTCTCTGCTTCTGTTTAGAACTTAGCTTCTCTTAGCTCTTTTTCAAAGAATTAAAAAAATTAATATAGCTTCCCTTTCCTGCATAAATTGTTTACGTATACGCATGGTGTCTTCTCTCCCCCCGTCCCCAGCGCTGCCTAATCCTGGCTGCTTTCTTAGTTATCTTCCGTAATTTGTATACTTTGTTGTTTGTCCTCCTGGTAAGACAGCTGCACAAACTGATCTTCATAGTACGCTTAATTCTGAGTAAATATAAGACTTGTTTTAGAAACATGATGATTTTCTTAGTCTATAACTTTGCCTCTACAGTTTCTTTTTTTTTTTTTTTTTTTCCTTTCGGTGTTATTTAAATGCACTAACTAACATTCTGGTCAGGCCAGTTATTAATTTATTTTTAATTATCAGTATCCAAAAATGCAGTGCCAAGATAGCAGTTCTGGAACTGATTCAGAATTCTGTTCTGTTCTGATGACTACTACAATTTAGACTGAAATCTATGTGATTCCACTGAAAAATATATATATTTTTTTTTTATGGTAGACTTAGGAAAAAGATGTAAAACATATTCACAGAATCATCACATGGCTGTCCTTTGAAATAAGTGTGTCTGCTAGTATACAAATACAAAACTGTTACCTATAACTCTGTTATGGATTGTTAGCAGAAAATCTTCCTTGTTCTGAGAAATAAGCTCAAGCTGTAAAGTTATGTGGAGAAAAAAAAAAGTCCCTAAAGCTTAGGCATTCAAATCCAGACCTGCATCCCAACTCTTGAAGGTCAGCTGTTGTCTCCAGTTGGTTCATTGCTTGTATCTCCTTTCCAAGTCTGGCAGAGGAATTTAAAGGAACACTGGCTTAGAACTGGAGGCTTATAAATAGATTTCACTATGTCTATTTATATCCTACATGAAAGGTAGTTAATCTGTGATTCTAGTTAGTGGTTTCATTAAACAGCTGCTCTCACACTACGCAGTATAGATTTAACTTCATTTCCCTTCTGTGTAAAAATTAAATTGAGTAACTGAAGTGAGATTTATCTGACAGAAGAAAACATATTTCAACTACAGAGCATTTCATTGTTGCTCTTGAATAGCAGGGGCTGTAGTTTCAATGTAAAACATACACAAGAGAACAAGGCAGTTCTTCATTATTCTTACTGAAAAATCAGAATGTCTTACGGCATTCAGGGAAGCCTTAAATAGAGATCCTGGTGACTCAGAAGTTTCTTGGTTGCTGGTATGTACACAGGTACCTTCAATTATTGTTATCACAGAGTTTTTTACTGTTCGTTGACATGTAGAATCTTAAAATTGCCACTGAGATGGTACAGGTACATGCCTATATCTGGTGTTATTTTGGGGCAACCTATTGTTTCAAAAGCAGTGTAGTGGATCCTTTTGGCTAGAGATTTTGAATGTACTATTAGAGTATACACAGAGAGCTTAGTGCTGTGGGACTGATCAATTTTATTCTAAGAACTTTGGAATTTTCCCCTCCAAAGGGGGTCAGATCTGGACCTGAACACCCTCAAAGAGTGTAGTTTGACAGGTTATCTATAAAGAAGTGCAGTGTAAGATCCTAAAATTTTGTTTCTGGTGCCCTTCATTTTGGTTTGCTTTTTTCTCCTAATTCCTTTCTTTACATTTGTTTGAATCACAACGTATTTTCAGGTTTCTGTGGGTAATTACTTATGAGATAACAGCAGATGGAACACTGGCAACCAGGACTCATATGGACTTTTCATTAAGATTCTTTTTCCGAATAGGATACAATACAGTAGGGTAGGACAGTAATAAAACAGTACTACTGTGTACAAAGTAACTGATGCTGATATTTTTGTGTGTGGAATCCTAACTTACTTAGCACTGCAGAAAATAGCTCCTTTATTTCATCCTGAGATTTTGTTCCTGCTGGGAAAAACTTAGTCCCCTTCTGACCCTAGCATTACTCATTGGATTAGAACAGGAACTGTGCTAGGCAGGAGAAAAAGGAAAAATCTGCTGCTGAGTTAGTCCCAGAGCTCTCCTCATGCAAGAAAAAAAAGGCAAAATTTCACTTAATTGCTCATGGAGTAAAAAGAGGACAAATCTTGTCTGCAGATGTTCTTAAGCACTCAGCCACACCTGGCACAAGAGTTGCACTATGCATGGCTGTGAAGCACTCACTAAAAGGAAAAAAGGCAAATCCCTGGAGAAAAGGAACAGCCTCCATTTGAGGAATTAATCTCTAACTATCCACACTTCACAACCGCACTGGCATTGCCAGTGGATTTGAAGAGTAATGTGTTACACGTAGAGAAAAACATGGGGAACTGCATCCTCTTCTCTCAGCAAGATTAGCAGTGTTAGGAGTCATGCATGAGGATCACTTTATGTGTGTTTTGTGTGATCCATTAAACTAAGAAGTAGGAAGAATCTCTGGGTGTGGGATCGGTGTAATTGTGGTATCAGCTATGTGAGAGGAACATCTTGCTCATCACAAACTGATAATCTCTCCAGAATTTCTTCGTGTTACAGTCATGATTGCAGTTCCCCTGTGCTCATGCATTAGGAGCAAGCTAGGACTGAGGTTTATTTTAAAGGGCAGTTCATGGTCAGTTGCTGTTAGGGAGGTTTTGTGGAAGCAGCTGTTCTCAGGGAGATGTGTGTTTAGACTAAGGAGGCTGGAAATCAGACCTGTTGACCTCTGTTCCCTGCTCCTCTGTTAACTTAATGTGTGGCCCTGTATGAGACAACCTCTGTGTTTCAGCCCCAGATTCTTTAGAATAAGCGTAGGGCTTTCAGGATTGAGTGCTCTCAGAGCCTGCAATGAAAAGCTCTGGTAAAGCTGCAAAGTGATCTGATTGATAAGGATGCCAAGAATACTAGTGACTTTGTGACTGGAACAGATTCTCACCAGAGCTAAATTAAGTTCATTTACTAATTGTCTGCAGGCTATAAAAGTGCAATAGTCAAATAGTCGTGTTGGTAATGATCGTCACTGAGCTTTATAAAAGCCTTGGAGTTGCTGCTGAGCTGCTGGAATATAACTGCTAAGACAGGAGTCTACTATTCTAGCTGCCACACTGCCATGTGTGGTTATTGTGGGTATAGTGTGTGTCAGCCTTCATAGCTCGGAAGGGCAAAACACTGACATTAGGAATGTAAAACCTTCTCCTGGCCCAGCACAGGTTTTTGTTTGTTTGTTTAAAACAACTATTTAAGATATAAAACACATGCAGCTAAACTAAAAAATCTAGTTTTGACCCAGAAATTTTATTCCTCTGAGTGGGCATTGAAGGCAGGAAGATGTGTAGAAATAGATGCTAAACTGAAATGTCCATGGTATATAGCCTGGCAAGTGGCAATACCATATGTAATCTAGTATAAGATGAATGGCATGTTGAGAAATGATTCAAGCTGGCTAATTTAAAGAGTACTAATTCTTCAGCAATGTCCTGGGCATACCAACTTGAAGCAGCAAGTCCTCTCTTAAAGAACCACAGTCTCCAGTGTGTGTGTGTGTCTATTTAATTTTCATTCTAGAATAGTGGTAATGATTGAGGCTCAAGACATTTCCTGGAAACTAATGACCAGATGGGATTCTGAGTCCGAAGCTCAGCTAGATGCTGTCAACTGGCACCAACTGGTCATTAATCCCCAGGAACTGCCTTCGTTTAGCTGAAATTTCTCCTGCTCACATTTCAAGTGTCTCTTAAGATCTTGCTAGTTAGTAATTTTCCATGTGAAATTATGGAAAGTATGGATTATAAGGCATTGTTTGTAATCAAACATATAGTGTTTTCCCTGTGCCTTAAAGGGTTAATGAGCTTCTAGCTCTGTGATTTGTGAGGCTGAAGCTAACTCCAGAGGAGTTTGGTCACACGCTGAGGTTTTCAGTGGCATTTTTGCAGTATCAGGCAACTGCTGATTAGGAATTCAGCTGCTTTTCATGGTGGATGTCCTATCGCGACCCTTTCAAAGCCTGTGCTGCCCTCATCTATAGACTTTCAGAGCAGAAGCTGTTCTTCCACTGAATGCATTAACAACTACATTTTTCAACTGTCCTTTTTAGTGTGCAGGCAGCGACCTTTTCTGTGGAATGCCAGATTGATAGGGTTAACCCACTGTAGAGGGGATTAATAGGGAAAGGCTCAGGAAATATTAAGAGGAAGGTGCATCCGGGGAGTGTATTTGCCCATCCCTTGCAGGAAGTGACAATCTGGTTCTCTGTCATGTCAGTCAGCTCAAATCCACTTGATGCAGCCAGTTTCCTCCAATTCATGGTTGTGTAAGTAGAGCGCTGATAGGCGTTTCTTTTCTAAGTTTCAAAGTCCCCTTCTAGGAAAAAAAAGTGCTATAATTCCACCATTTCCTGCCATTGTTCTACCTTAAGCAGCAGAAGATATGTGTGTAGTTGGGAAAAGGCAGGTCCTGGAACTCTTGATTGCTGGTGTTACCTGTTGGGATGCCGGAGGGGAGGGTTATGGGGAGCTGGGGCTTCTTCATCGATAATGGAATTTTACAGAACACCAGTGGGGCGACAAGGGTGTGAGTCTCCCTCTCCACTCCCAAAGGTGCAGAAAGTAAGAATTTACTGACTTTTGCCTTCAAGCCCATTCTGTGGCTTTTATGGCAGCGTGGTAAGATTTAAATTTGCCCTAAACTTGTCAAGATGGATATCTGACTGTAGCTGTTGCTCATGCTAGTTGTGCTTGGCAGTTAGAGAGACCTGCTGAACTGTTACACAGCTGTTAGCCTGTGGGTGTCCAACATATCCTATAGAGAACATACTATACTATACATACTATACCCTAACATATTGCAGAGGAGAAAACTCTACCCAAATCCCTTTAGCTGGAAAACAACAATATAACCTGCTATGTGCACAGACAATAAAAAATCAGAATTGCCTCAAAGTTTCCGAGGTGAGGGGCCTTTCCAAACCAGACATCTGAAATGTCTCAAGCTTCAGGAGCCTGGTTTGGTAAACACCGTGTCGTTCTGTGTTTTGCCCCAAATTTAGATCAAAGTTAAGTCTATGCAAAAAAAAAAACATATTCTTAATGCAAGGTTGATAATCTTTACTAGCTTCTTACCTCTGATTACATTCAAGAATTTGCGAATGGTTGAATGCGTCATTTGAAGAAGGTTTAAACTAAAGCACTATATTGGGCATTTACCTCTCAGTAAGTGTCCTTGTGGACAGCTGGTACGGATGAGATAGTAGGCTTTATAGTGTCATTTCAGTGTTTTGCAATAATTTCCTTGGGTAGACAAGATCTAATATGAGATTGTTCTGATGTGCTGAAATCAGGGTACAGATCTGGGTTGGTTTTGCAGACTTTCCAGGCCATGTAATTGTTGTTGTTGATCTCTCAGCAGTGTCTTTGAAACATGATGAAATCAGCTGTTCTCCACAGTGGCTGTATTCCAGGTTTCTACTGGTAGGTCTCAACTGAAATTAGGGAGGGTAGAGAAATGTGATGTATAGGTAAAGCTTCTAGATTAGAAATAAGTAAAATAAAATTCTATCAAATGCTAAGAATTTAGGTATTCTTAATCATAATCATTATTATTATACCCAGCTAGTTTGGCTGTTTTTTATTAATAGTTAATTTATATTTTCTGTTTCCCTTTATAAAGATTAGAAGTAAAGAAGAAGTAGTACTTGGGAACTATTTGACGTTTCCGTTGTTTAATTTTCTTTAGAAAGGAAAATTTATTCCTTTCTAATAACTGACTGGCTACTCATGTAAAGGATACCTGTTTCATATTTCAAAATTGTAGTTTATCTGGAGAAAATTAATTTTAACACATGAATATGAGGGGTTAATGTTCCCTATTCTTATCTAGACCAGCCAGTAGGGAGCAGTATGTTTCTTGGCTTTAGTTTTTATATTCTTGGTGTTTGCTGGCTGCGTTGTAGCTCACTTTGTCAGTCAGTTTGGGAGCTCTTGGGAACAGACATCCTCATAAACAAGTTGCCATTGTGAGAAGCGGATTCCATATTGGCACATCAGCAGAACAGATGGAGGTTGAAAACAAAACAATTTTTGAAAATGTTGGCATGGCAGATTTTTTGTTATTCATAAGATTGCTCCCCATTTTGCTATCACAAAAAAAATGATAATTTTATTAGGATGGCTATAAAATCTGTAGTGAGGTAAAATTCAGTATGTAGATAGCCTCTTCTAAAAAAGAATCCCTTGATTAAAATAGTCACTTGTTAATGCCATGAAAAATAAAACATAAATTAAACAATGCTGTTATCAGTTTTTGCAAAATTTGAGGCAGATTTTCCCTATTTATAGATTTAATACCAGTAGAATTAAGAGAGTGGAAATAAGAAATTAATTCAGAAGCAGAATTTTCCAGCAAAAAAATGCTCACATTTTGTCTTGCATTTGTTTTTGCTTTTCTCTTTCTCTGAACAGGTTAGTTCCTGGTTAATATTAATAGAATGACAACCTAAAATTATATCTTCTGTCTCCAAGAGCTTATTTTAACATTGCTGTAATAAGTTAAATTGCTATAAAAGACCTAAATGTAACAATAATAAAAGAAACCTAACAATCCTCATGCCCTGTTAGCTTACTTTGTGCCTTGCACATGACTTTTATATATGTTGCTTTATTTTTTTTCTATGGTAGGTAATTTTAGCTGTTTCATCATGCCAGTTTGGTGCTTTTCCATAGCACCGTTTTGGAGGAGGAGGTTTTCTT
>JAUBNY010000278.1:691529-709371 GCA_032275445.1 Crypturellus soui | reverse complement strand
CCCCCCAGAAACAGTACAATTATGGGTGCCAGTGCAGTGACTGGATAATCTTTAATCTGGTTTTGTATGAAAATTAACTACATTTGTAGGCAGAAATGTTTGAGTCTGAGGTATTCTAAGTTATATTTAGTAGTTTAGGATGCTTATTGATTACAGTATACTGTTTTATTTGCAGTTTATTTTAGACCTTATTGGTCAGCATGGAAGGGATTCCTCTCCGACTTCTGTAAACCTGTAGTACTTCACTTAGCACCTTTACGTTCATTTGATTCTTTCTAGATATTCCTGTGTGCTTCTTTTTCTACTAGTACTCACTTCTCCTTTTACCCATCTTGGCTCTCACATCCCTTTGTTTGTTTATTGTCTTCGTCATCTCTCTTTGTTTTCATTTGCTTGGCATTGTTTTTGCCTGTCACTTTTTTTTTTTTTTTTTTTTTTCTCCCCGTCTCTCCTGGCTCCAGTCAGCGCTACCCTCCTGGTCCCTTATCTGCACAGCAGTGGTCTTTCCAGTGTGTTTTTCTGCTCCCACCAATGTGTGTTTCTTCCATATTGCTATACTGCTGTATAGAGTGAGATGGCTCTGCCCTCACCGTGGCAGACAGGGAGGCGTCCAGCAGGAATGAATACTGCTTCATGCCACATGAAGCGAGTATCTTATCAGGACTTCACTATCCGCTTGACCAGCTGCAATCCCAGAACAATTGGTCCTGGGATCGACCCCCTTCCCTCCCCCCCAGTTCCAAAGTAAACACTGGAGGAAGACCTTAGTGAACAATTCCCAGAGAAATAAGTTGATTCTCAGGAGGTAGGGAAAATACCACAAATCAATGGCTTGCTCGCTTGGATGCCTTTTCTAAGAGGCATTGCATAGAAGCAAGAAAGACCATGATGCCGGGGCCCTGTATCAGTACCTGGTTTGCCTCAGGTTGGAAGCCTTGGTCATGTGCTCAGAGCTTGACTGCTGTTTAATAGAATTTGAAGAAAACAATACCTTGAGTTCTCCTAAAACTGCTGTGGTTTGGCCGTGAGCCAAGTCTTTAATTACCTTCCTGTCTTTGGATTGTTGACTCTGCCTTGTAAGAGCAAAACAGATCCTCTATTTTGTACTCAACAGTGCTAGCTAGACCATGACCTTGCTACTGAAATGCTGTTGCTTCTACTGTTTCAAAACAGAAAATCCTTAGAAATACAGATTAATCAAAGGAGCAGTTTTTTTTTGCACATTAATCAGACTTCAGATGTCAAAATGCAGAACAAAATTCTCATATTAAGAATGTCCAAACTTGCTATTTTGTATTTTCATTCAAATGGACTCAAGGTTATGCCCTCTGATTTGCATAGATACTGATTCCTGTACAGTTTTTCAGCAGATTCTGAACTAGCAACATTCTAGAAACATTCCATTAAACTGTTTAAAATTTTGCTTCAAAGTCATTTTTTCATTCTCTGGAGAAACAGAATATTTTTTTTCATGATATAAATGAAAATGGTCCCTGAAAACTTCAAGCAGCTGCTTATCTCAGACCTGATTTTGGCCCATAGGCTACATGAGAGCTATGAAAATTCAGGATTGCTTTAAAGCAATCCTTCAAAGTTCATCTTGCTGCAAGTGAAAACAAGGCAGGGGGGAGCTCCCTGACTGAAAGCAAAAAAGGCTTTCACCTGATTTTCTTAGACAGACCTTTTCAACCATGATTAGTGAATAGTTAAATTCATGATTGTTTTATTATATGCATATTATATGTTTTATTATATTCCAGAAATTCTGTGGCAGGCAGCCTGGAGGTGAAATTTGCACTTAACGAGCTGTGGTAATTCACCTCTGAGTGACAAGGTACTCAAAGCAGAATTCAGCGCTCTCCCTGTGGCCTGATCTGTATTCAGAAGTTGAAGCTGGCACGTGCATGGCCTAAAAGATGGCAGAGCTGATTTTAGTTCAGTAGCAAAAGCACATGCTTAGCAGGCAGAGACACTGTGGAACTGGCATGCGGGAAGTAGAAAAATGTTGTTGTTTAGCATCAGTTACTGTTAAAGCATTTTGGTGTTACTGTTTGGTTGTACATTGAATTCTGTTCTGCTGCTCCTAACTTTGAAGACAGAGCATAGCTCGAAGCCTCTACACTAGGACTGAAAAGAGGAGGGTTTGGACATGACAGCAAGGCACAGGGAAAAATCTGATTTCTGGGAATGAGGAGAACTTAATTTTTATGAATAGATCATGGTTTAATTTGACAAATGTGAGCCAGATTTAAAGACATTTTTAAAATGTCATTAACTGTGTTGAAGCTAATAACATGAGAAATCACACATGGTTACTGCTTGACAGTTACATTAATCTACCTATGATAATAGATCAGATTATTCCAAGCTAACCTCAGTGCACCACTCTCATGTGTGCAGACAGAGGAACAAAAATGGCACCCTTATTTTAGCCTTGTTCTATCCCAGGGAGGGTGAGTCAGGCAGCTGTTCTTGTTGCTGATGGGATTTGGGGAAGGGGGGAAGAAGGCAGATTCAGCTTTGCAGGGTGTTCAGGGCAGGCTTGATTTCCAGCAGAAAATTTACTGCAATCTTTTTATGCTTATTATTAATAATATTAGGTTAACTATTGCAGATGGATAGATTGTGTCCATTTAAATAAATTCTATGTTTTTGATGCGTGGTTAGTCACTGGAAATTATCTATTTCCATTTCTTTCACCTTTGTTCCAAGCTTTCCTTTCTGCTCTTTTCTTTTTCACATTTGAATTGGATAGAAACTAAGTCTGGAAATGGCTGGAATCCATCTGGATTATCCAGCAGGAGTAGTTTCAGGAAAACATAATTAACAAATCGGTAAAATGTTTCTTGGTACATTGTGAATAAAGGAAATTTGAAAAAGAATCTCAGCCTCCAGTAATGAAGTTGTTATGAATACTAGAGCCAATTTCAGGAACAAAGCGTGATTATTATCAAAGGGAATTATGAAAACTGATATTACAATACTTACTAAAAACTAATTAGAAGACAAAGTCTGTCCTAAATGGATATCTATGCATAGTTCTTGAACTTCTAAGCAATGAAAATGAAGTAATTGAGTAATGAAAAACTTTAAAATAAAATAAAAAAAGGAAATTCTCCTCCAAGTAGTGGACCTACAATGGAAATATTTTTTAGATAAAAGATGCGATGAGATTATTAAAGTTTTGGCCATGAGAATAGCTTTTTTTTTTTTTTTTTTTTTTTTTAAGTGCAAGCCAATTTTTGTTCTTCATTCTAGTTTAAATCTCTGTGTCGCTAAAAGTTCATTCTTAGACCAGTGAAGTCATTAGGAAACCCTAGGTTGGCTTTGGGGTGGAACTTTGTTCTCCTTGGGTGGCAGCTGAGCACTGGTGATTCCTGGGGTAAGTTTCAAATGACAAAAACATGTCACTTAGCCTTTGATCTTTGCTTTCAAGGAGTGGTGGACAGGATATAATGGTGCACTGTTTTGCTAACCGTCAACCAGCAAAAATAAGAGTTACATTGCTCAAGGATATACCTGCTAATGCAGTAACTGAGTTTTATGAAATTGGACAAACATCCTGCCTGTATTTTACAAAGAATTTTTTTTTTCACTTTTCTGTTCAATTGATTTATTATCATCTGTCATGTTGCAGGGTGCCTGAACTTGCTTCCTCTTCCCTCTTCAGTTTCCTTATTTTAGCTCAGATGGTACTTAGCTTTAAACCACATAATACGGTAAAAGGTCTGTTATCCGACCTGGGGCTAGGGTCACACGACCAATCTTAGCTGGTCTAAAATTAAATGTAAATAATGCTAAAATATACTGAATAATACTCAATGAAACTTGCAAGTTGCCAAGTAGAGCAATAGTGAACTGTTATATATTGAAGAACAATTCAAAGGATGAATTTTAATAATTTAGAGTGTTTATAAAATGACTATACCAAACTAATGACTATTCCGCAAGTAGTATTATTGCAGCTGTAATACATTTATGAGGGCTTGAGGAGACATTTCCTATTTTGTTTGATTTACAGCCATATAGCCTTACCAAAAAAAAAAAAAGAGATATTTCCTACCTCTGCTGAACCTATTTTTCTCTTAACCATTATTAATTTATTTACAGAATTACACGTATGCAATAGCATACCTGGAGGATAGTTTTTAGCAGGAGATTGATTATCTATGAGAGTTTTTAGTTCAAGAAAATCACAGCCAATAGTTTTGGAGGCACAAGCTGTAGCAGTGTTATCTAGTATCTAGATTTTCTTTTCCACTCAGTTCAAATCTGTAGCTTCAACAGCTTGGCCAAGTCCCTCGTAAATCACCATGAAAGGATACTATAGTCGAAGAAACATTGTGTGGCTTGAGCAGTAATGCATGGAGGCACCAAAGCGGCATTCACAGAACAAATCCCCAACTGCTGTGGTTTAGTCCAGCTTCCTTAATGAAGCCTCGTGTGGTGCGTGGCCGTGTTCACCAAATCCTTCTCCTCCGTGTGAGGCTAGATGAGTATCTGGAGAAGCTCTATGTTGTATTGCCTATCCTGAGCACACCTGTGGGTTTGCTTTTGCTAATCCAGCATTAGATTATTTCACATTAACATCTTACTGTGATGAGCAGGAGGGTTCAGGTTCAAGCCCACCTTGTTTAATTAGCCTAAGTCAATCGGTACAAACAGAAGAGGGAAGGGAAAAAAAATCCTCAATTGCAGAAAGCAAATAAGCAGCAGTTTTTTTTTTTTTTTTAATGTTAGGTGTGGAGCATCTTTCTTTAACTAAAAGCAAAGCTTTGGGGTATTTTTAAGCATACCAATTTACACTTAGGAAAACGAAAGGCTATTTCACCATATTTTACATTTTTCACAGAGTCCAGACAACTTTTCCATTCAGGCACAGATGGGCACAAAACATTTCTATTACAGCTTACAGTCACTTTTTTAGCTGATCTACTTCTATAGTATGGTTCTGAGAGCCTCATAAGTACAAGAAGCCAAAACTCAAAGTATTCTTGCTGATTTGGAGGCCGTGCGTGCCAGGAATGGTCCTGTTCGTCCAATGTTCTTCATGTGACCTTTCTGGTGCTTTCAAAACAGCTGTTAAAGGTCACAGACCTTCATGGATCTGTGCTGCTGTGTCTGTGTGCAGCAGCTCACGACTCATCAGCATGTTCTCATTGTTTGCAGCTTTTTAAGGCAAATCTGTGTATTCATTACAAGCCCATGAGCTCAGTCTCGTGGTCTGAGATGGGCGAAGCTTGCACAAAGTTCACTCGCTTGTTACATAAGTGAGGAGAAGGGGGGAGTGCCACTTGCAGTGCGGCCAAAGACTCACGACCCTGTCTTAGTTTTTGTTTAAGGAATCAAAAAGTGTATTCATAGGTCACCCTGTTGTTGCTGTTAAAGGTTTCGGTAGAAGCTTCTATTTAGCAAGTTCAGGACGAGGTCGTTGTGGCCGTGTGTGTCCCTGTGCATGTGTTCTCCAAGAAGTGGTTTTATTTACCGTGGTTTATAGTAAAATCAAGCTTTAAGTAAAGTGATGAAAGTTTGGACAGCAATTTTAAAAATAGTGTCTTCTCAGTTCCCAGAACTCAGCTATTGGGAATTATTATTCTGAAAAGAACTGATTTTCTCACATTTTGAGAGAATTAAATTCCTATGCAGAAATAAAGTATTAAGATTTTAGAAGCCTCCCTGCCCCATTTTTTTTTTAAAAGGATGAAGCATCCAGAGTGAAGTAGCTTTTTTGATCTGCTTTTACATCTTAAATATTTGCATTAGAATGCTTTTTCCTTTACAATGCTGGCAACATGACTTTTTTTCATGTTTTCCCTTGAGTGCATCAAGAAATATTAACTTTACTGATGATAATCATTTTCATTTTTAAATTTGATAGCCTAAACAGAATTAGGAGCATCTTCTTTTGTGTTGAGGATGATGAAAGTTGAAAGTTCATTTGACTGAAATTGGCACTTTTGCATCTGCAAAAATGAGCATGAATCTGTGTGCGTTTGCAGAAGGGACACCTGGACAATCCATCACGTGTCGGTTAAATGTGAGTGACGGTAAGTGTATGAGGACAAGCACAAAATCAGGAGTCCTGCTAAGTAAGATCTACTCTTCAAGAACTTTGTTTGTATTGCTGTCTTGCAATACTAGATAGAGGCTCATGTGAATTCAATTTTTGGAATAAATTTAACTAGTAAAAAGCCATGTCTCTAAGCATGAGATGCATAACATAAATCCTTTGAGAAAACTATGGATGCAATCAAAGTAATCCAATAAGTCTGTCAGGACATGAAACTTCATCTTTCAATCTCTTTATCACTTTCCAAATTTGTTTGAATTTTTTTGTTCACTATAAAGTTCCATAAAATTCAGGTGTTATTTTATAGTGAATGTGTTGTAAATGAATTCAAGGTCTACTTCAGAAGTATTTCTAATATTTGTTAAAGTTTTTCTCTTTTCTCTTGTCTGTAAGGATGGTATAGCCAATGGAATCCTTGATTTCATGAAGTAAAATTTACTTACAGCTTGCTAAATACAAAGTGAATATTTCCAGTTTTGTTACTTACAGTTAATTACAAAACACTATCAAGATTTTAAAGTAAACATCAGCAGATGTTTTTGAAACATCAGATGTTCTTCCTTTGGTCTGTGTTGTTAAAATAGACCATTACTTCATTTGGTCAAAAGGAGCTTGACACATGCGTAGAAATACAAAACCATGCTTAGGAGAAAAAAAACCCAAAAGCTTAAAAAAAAAAAAAGAAAAGCTAAAAGTTTATGGTGGCAAGGGAGGATTTTGCCTGTCTCTGCCTATTTTTTGGAGCACATCCTCCTTGCAGTGGCTGCCACGAGCCTATGCCCTCTTGCTGCAGTGCACATTGGTGTGACCTGGGCAGGGGCAGCAGAGCAGATGTCCCTGTAGGGCCAGCCCCAGGAAGCAGCATCTGCCTGGCTTGTGCTCCGCTGTGGCAGAACTTTGTACAAGTATTTAAATCTCTGTAATAGGATACAAAAAGAGTGCATCTTCACTAGGATTTTTCTTTGGATCAGCCCTGCAATTTTAAAGCAGATCTCACTGTTGTTCCTTGCTGTGTTGTAGCTCATGTTGTGGATTAGTCTCGTGTAGGGAACTAGGCTCGCTCTCTTGTGACAGAATTCCTGTCAGATCAAATCAAAATGGAAGGTGTGCTCGGAAAATAATCTGAAATAAATTGAAGTTTTACTACCTATCTGATGTAAAACTACCTGAAATACAGATAGGGTGAAGGTCAGGTCCTTAACATGCATTGCTTGACAAATCTGGTCTTATAGATCTGCACTGTTCACTATTAGAGTCCTGCATAGTCTGAGTTATCTGCCACAAAATAGAGTAAGTATGTGATTCAGAAGTTGAAATGAGGAACAAAATTCTTTTTTGTTTACATCGATGCATCCCAGTGAGGCCAGTGTGCAAGCCCCAGGAGGGGCTGAAAATTTTTCAAGTTGCCTGCTGATTGTGGGTTGCTTTGAAACTTGCTGAATAGATAGTCCTGGAAAACTGCCAAAGGTACAGCAAATAACTGAGAATATACTGCTGGAGAGAGAGAATTTTGTTATTGGAAACAGCAGCAGTATATGCAAAGAGAACAGCTCAGAGACAATGTGCTCTTAGTTGCACAAAAAGTGGCACCTTTTGAGATAGTTGGCTGAAAAACAGGCACAAACACTGAAAAGTCTCCATGTCCTCTTGCTTATTTTCAGGGAAACAGTATTTGTAAATAGGATTTTACTCGGGAAATACCAGACCCTCTCTGCAGTTAGTTCTCCTAGTAGAATTATTGTTTCCACTTCTACTCGTTCAATTAAGAATATTGGTTAAAGAAGCTTCCTCTTAGTTATTTCTCCATATAGATCCATGCCCACAGCATGTGCCCAGGTTCTTGGCTTTGAGGGTGTTTTCTGCTTAGGTTAGCCTTTGGCTGTGGCATCACCAATGAATCTCTAAGTGCTCAGATGAAAAGAATAATTTTAAGTAAATAGACCCAAATAATTTCACTCCAGCGAAAATTGTTACAGAATGATTTGAAGAAAAAAAAGAAAAAGAAATGGAAAACAACCATCTGGTCATTTGACTTTTCTCTTTTAATTTTTATTCTACTCTGTCAAAGCAGCAATTACTTGAAATCATGTAGCATTTTTTAATTCATTTGGCAAATACACAGAAACCAAACATTTGGCCTTGCTTCCTTGTATTTTAGCTCACATAGTGATCTTCCAAGCAGGGACTGTGACTGTTTTACTTTCTGTGATTAAAAGCAATTAAATATATTCAGGCTGTCTGAAACTAGATAGGTAGACTCTATTTTGCTAGGAGTTTGGCATAACTCAGCAGTGTACTTAGCTTGTGTAGGAGACGCTTTTTAGCAGGCATGACTATAAGGACTTTAAATAATTTTCGGTTCTCACAACATCCCCTGCTATGATCATACAGATTTTAGAGTATGCTTTTCTAAAAGTAAAATTGCCGGAGTAACCAACTTGCTCTTCTTGAGCAGAAGCTGTACTTCTGATAGTGTTGCTGGGCTGGTTAACTTGCCATTTTTGATTTGGGAAGGATTTTTTTCAACAGAAAACTCAACATTCTGTTGAGTTGTGATCTGGTAGAAACTTTATTAGGTGTTTGTGCTTCTCTCCTAGCATTGTGACTGTACACTGAGATGATTGTAAGATTGGATATCTTACACTTGGTGCTTTATAAGGACATGAAGTCTGCTGCAGTTTGTAGACTAGCAGCTTGCTAGAGGTAGGAGTGGGCATGGGTTGTAGGGTTGTGTTACGACTCCCCTGTGCCATGGCCACTGCATCCATCTGCCCTGTCTCCCACCCCAAGCCAGCTCTTGATAAGCTGCTCTGCTAGATCCATTAAAAACCTCTTGGTAAATTAAGTACCCCTTTGCTTTTAACTATCCTTCTGTGTATCCTCAGGTATCTGTGCAACTAGTTGCTGCTGATAAACCTTTGTTTTGTCCAAAATGTCCATTGTGAGAAGCAAGTCATCGATGCTTGACTCCTTTCTTCTCCTAAAGGCTTCAAGGCTTAACTGTTTGTGATAGGAAGCACACGCTGCCTCTTGGCTGCTGACAGTAACATGAAGGAATTACAGTGTCACTGTTACTCTCAGCACATTGCTATGAATTAATGTGAGACGGAAAAGAAAGAGCTGACTACTGCGATTGCTTTTGAGACATCACTTTGAATCTAGAACAGCAAATGTGCTGGAGAATTTCTTGAACCGGCAATTCATCATTGCCAGGTTTTATTTATTTATTTTTGTTATCTCTGCCATCTGCAGTTAATTATTTAATTCATGTTGGAACCGTTCATTAGGAAAAATAATATTGTATTTCTGTAATGCTATTTTAAAATCCCATATGATCTATCAAGAAATAGATCTTGCTTTTATCTGAGCTCCAAGATTAGATTTCTTCCATATTATTGAATTATAAAACTCCTATAAAACTTGATAGCAAATTAAATTAGTGGAATGCTATTACTGTTTCTTGTTTCATGAAAGAATCTTCAGAAGAGATGGGGATTGGCTGCTCCCCTTATTAGCTTTTGTCCTGGAGAAAGCTGACTTCATTAGAATGGTTCTGATGCATCTTTTGGCTAATAAGTGATGATATCACTTTAAATCTCAGGGGAGAAGTCCTTAATAGCAACCAAAAACTAAACAAGTGTTCTGTTTAATACCAGTTTTGCAAGGGAGCGTTACTAGGTAGATTGGGAATGCCCAGATTTTGTGCACACAAATGCAACGCGCTCCCTGCACTGTCCTTTGCAGTTAGTTCTCCTAAGGAGTCTTTCACAAAGGTCTCTTTAAGCTTTGGTTGCTGTTAGTTCTTGTGCATTGATGATAGCAGCTATGTGTGTGAATAGGATATGCATGTTCACTTTAACAGGAGTCCAAATACCTAATAAAAAGGACAGTCTCTACCCCCAGAGAATGTCTTGTAGCTGTATCTGTTGTGCCTGCCAAAACCACCCCTCTTCTACTGCAGTTTAGATCCTAGGGGAAATGAACAGACTTACTTATGGTGTCCTTTCTGTTTCCTCCTTGTTAGCTTTTAATAATGAGAAAAATCCTCCTACACGCAGTGGTAAAGTCCTAGCTTTGTGCTGTGTCATACATATACGGAGACACATTTCAGAGTTAAGGATTAGCATTTGCCCAACCTTTTACATAGTTCTATATGACCTAATTTTCTCATGTCTCCTAGTTTTCCCTCCCTCGGAGTTTTTTTTTAACATGTTCTCTCCTTTAACATAATGAAAACAGCTGAGCAGTGCTTCTTTGTTTAAAGAAATATGCGTTAGTCCTGGTATGGTCACTAGGGCTCCGATCCTAAGAAATGTTAGCTGGAGGTGCAGTGATTTCGAGATCAGCAATGACAATAGCAATGGGCAAGATCCACATGTGAGTTGAATGTTGTCTTCCAAAGCTTCCAGCTTCATCCGCAGGATTTGTTTCTTTCATGCTTTGCAAAAATAAATGAAAAGAGAAGCTGGATATAATTATATGGAGCTTTTTGATTAGGTGAGCTAAGTTGATTACATTTATTGCAAATTGTGAAAAATAGAAAGCAAAGATGAATCCTTGGTGGAAACTGATGGCATTTAAGGATCTTCTAGTTGCTGTTAGAAATGTTAACTAATCTTGTAAATCATTCTGCCTGTTTTGAGTTTTTGACAAAGCTGGTGTAAAAGTTCTTAAATAACTTCCATTTGATTAAACCAATTCTTTGTTCTCTTTTTACTGAACCAGGGCATGCTGTGTTTATCATAAGTTTACTCATAGAAGCAAATTCTATCAAAGAGGCTGGTTTTTGTGCTATCCTTGCAAAAATTCTGGGAGCAGCCCCAGCTCTAAGTGCACTTCCTATCATTGTCATAAATCACTAACTAGATGTTTTCCCCTCCTTGGGAAATTCTTTTGTAAGTCAATGGTTTGACTAAAATCTGTTGTTTATGAAAGTGCTCTGAGAGCTGTGCTTGAGAGTCAAACAAAATCATATTTTTTTTCTTCCTCTCCACCCAATTTGCGTGATAAAGAGGGTGACAAAGGAAATTTTAATTACTGTAAACTCCGTAATTATACACTTTTCCGTATGTAGCTTGGAACAGCTTAATATTGCCTTCATTTGTATTGAAAGGCTTGTTCAGAATTTACTGTCTCTTGCTTTTGCCTATTTATTTCAAAATGCATAACATTCTGCTGCTGCAAAATAACTTCTACTAGTGGAGTCATACCAACATTATCGTGTTTTGTGATCAAAGCTCCCATTTTTTTGTTAGGGGACACGTCATTTCATTCAATGTATCCAAGTCTTTGGTAGTGAACATTATTTACAGGGATTATCATTGCACAAATGATTTTTTTTTTTTAATATATGTAAAATTTTATTTGACTCTCTTAGTAGAAATGGCATATATTAATAACAGCTGACCAAAGTTTATCATGTTTTCTGGACAAAATATCTTGTGAGATCAGCTATTAAGCTTGCTTTATTTTTAAGTAATCAGAAGGCTCGTAGAGTCTTCACTAGTATATTGGTGAAAAATGAATACTAACAAAATTATTGAACTGATCTAAATTAAATTAATAATATTATTTTAAAGTAATAATTTATATATTACTGACCTAACTGACAGCAAATTTTAGAAATCTTCACAAGTACGTTTTAATATGTAACAACTTCTGTTTTCACTTTTATGTATGTTATTCCCAGCACATAAGTATCAGAAATGTGATATTAAGAGTTTTGCTTTGGTAGTCGTTGAAATTTTGGGAGGGAAAATGCAGCAAAACATTTTGAGATATCTCAGGTACCTGTTCCTGTCAAATGGACTGTTCTCTGTGGTTAAGTGTAATAAGAAGTTTAAACAATTATGCAGGGTATGTTAGTAAGGCTTAATTTGAAGGACAAAACAATGTTCCTGTTAATGTTTACACTGTTAGGTTTTGACAACCACTATTTTCAAAATCTATATTTCAAACAAAAGCAAGAAAAATATCCTACTCACACTAGTGAGAGGGGTCTCTTGTGATGGGCCCAAGCCCTTTTGTGTTAGGCAAGATGCGAGCACGTAACAATGAACCTTCATTGCGCAGCCCTCTGTGCAGGGATGCAGCAGCTCCAGTGTCAAGGGCGAATATTTTATTGGTAAAAATCCTGGAAAAAAATGAGTAGTCAAAAACAAAAAGTATCTCTTTCTTTGCCTTGTTAATACTTTCTTTAATTGCTCACTGCCCTCCTTGGTAGAAAATTGTAATGGAAAATTATAGAAAAACTTTTCCAATGAGTGTAATTTGATATCAGTCCTAAAGTTGATGATTTTCTTCTTATGAAAACTGATAGGTTAAAAATGCTTTTTATCTCCCTGCTGGCATCTCTAGTGCCACTCACACAACTATAAAGGTGAAAATAGATTGCCTCTAGGAAACAATCCTATCCAAATCCTCCACTGTATTCAAATAATTTGGTGGTACCTTGTCACTGCTATTGCGGTAGAGCACAGCTAGTAATAAAATGTCAGAGCACAGAAAGTCAGATATAGAATTTGCTGACAATAAATCTGAGGCTTATAGTGAAAGCTCTTTCACGTCCTATGGAGCTAAGTGAATCCATTACAGAAGTTTTCCAAGAAAATAGTATTTTTGCAAAACAGTTCTGTGCCATATCTCTTCTGATATTGGAAGACTTTTCTTTTCAAGCTTGCACTGTTCTCTTTCATATAAAATAAGCACATAAGCACTTCTGTGAGGGGGCATTGTAGTTCTAGTGAACTTCTGCTCCATGATGTATTAATTGTAATTGTTTAGACATCTTGTTTAGTACCCCTTCTGACTGTGGCTTTGGAAGTACACATCTCTGTTGTGCCAGAAATTGGCACTGGCTGATAGCTGTCAGAGTTATGTAGACCTGAAACTTTATTCAAGGCTCTAGCAAGAGACTAAATGTTGCATGTATTTGTCCATGATCTGGCTCAGTATACGGTTCTGGAGTGGTAGGAATTATTTCGTTGTGATTAAGCTTCAAGATACTGTGGGAGTCAGCTAGGTCACCTGTGGTTGTGCTGTTGCTGGATTACTCTGACATATGCTCTATGGCTCTGGTGTTAATAGCAGAGGCAAACCCCAAATATTTTAAAACTATGCCAGTGTTGAATGAATGTCAAATCATGGACATGTAATCGCAGGTTAACATTGCTGCATGGGTTGGGAATCTAGCAGGATTTTCAGAATTGCCTTTTTTTCTTGAAAAATCAAGTATTTTTCAAGACTGCCTTTCTCAAGACACTGCATTACTGATACTGTTTGGATCTAGCAAGTGGAAAAATACTGTAAAGTAGCATTCAGTTATACTTCCCCACCTTTGTGACTTCAGTCCAGTGTCTCCTCTCAGTTGGAATTGGTTTCTCCAGATAGAAATATATATATATGTGTGTGTGTGTGTGTGTATATGTATATGTATTAGAATCAAGAAAGGATGAGATAATGGTGCATTTTTTTCTGTGCCCCAAAACTTACCATTAACCTTAAGGGATTTTGGTTTGTATATTTATTCTTAGTCCTATTGGCTGAGGCTTGACTCTTCCCTCTATGGAGTTCAACTTGCTGCTGATAAATTAAACACTAAGCTGATTCAAACATTAGATCTTTTAATACTCTGCTGGATTTATCAGTTCTTAATCTTGAAAATCAAAACAAAATTAAATATTTTTCTTTTTTTGTTACGTCGACAGAATGTCCATGGTGCTCAACAATTAACCTTAAAAAGATTGCCCTGAATAAGCTTTCTGAGGCTTATTTCTGACTAGATGTTTTACTACTTATGCTCTGTTGAAAGAATTTTCAGTTACATCAGTTTGACTTGAGTTTCAATTCAGTTCCAGAGGTGAAAACAGTGCTGCAAAGTGAGTGCTCCACCCAAAGTGCTGATTATTCAGGTTCAAGAGATTTCACTTCCAAAATTTCCACCCAATATGCAGGGACAGAACACTTGGGATGACACAACCACTTTCTCTATTTGTGGGAACTGTTGCTATGAGCAGATCCTAATCCCATATGTAATGTTTCATTTGCAGAAAACAAAAAGAAAATAACAACTCCCCCTGCCACACACACACACAAATGACAAATATTTCTTTCTAGCTGTTCTTAAATCATTTAAATTTATCCAGAGCACTTGAGTGTTTGATCAGCTCAAAGCCGCTTATTGACTTATTAAAGGTTTGATAACCTGTGCAACTGCTCTTTTGGCTTGAACTGAGTGTTCATGGTCAAGAAATCTGACAAACACTTGTAATTATTGATTTAAGTGAAAGACTGAGTAGCTGTAGTAATTGAAAGGCCTTTTATTAGAAGCACTGTCTATTCAGAGTGCGGTTGTGAAGCTGCACAGATGTCAGCACTGCGTCTAAGTGTTGACTGTGAGACAAATTTATGGCAAGGGTAGGACTTTGAGTTTAGCTGAATAAGGTAAAAAGTTGAATATCTCTAGGCTTTTCTGAGAAGAACGCTATTGTCTCCATTAGGTGGTGGAAAAAGCTGAAGTGTTGTTTGATTGTGTTCAACTAATTAACAAAGTTCAGTAGGATAGGATGTGTTATAATATGATACTGTTTTCCTGTAAGTATAGTTATGTGTATAAGCAACCTTAGAAATAAAGTTAAAGCATTTGGGAAATCGACATTAAAAAAAAATTGCACGGTGAATATACAGGACAACTGCTGTTCTGTAGCAGAGCTACAGAATGAATTGTTAAAAGTGTTGCTGGCTACTGTGAGGCCATAGCCTATTTTAGGATGCTCAGTGTTGAACCTAGATTACTGCCCTGAGGTTACAGCACAATCAATAAGTTACTAAAGTGCCAGTTACTAGGAGAGCCTGTTATTAACAAATCCAAGGTTTGTTAATAACATTTTCCAGTAATGTTTAGAGAAACAGAAGTAGAGTAGTGCTGGGTGTTAGTTGTTACTTTCCTAATTACTATCATTTTTCAGTATAGTTAATAAAGAGGAGATAATTGGACAACTTGGAGTTTGGGAAGAGATACTTGGTTCCTCTTTTTATCTTCAACTGTTTCTGAAGCTTCTCCCAATATAAGCTTTGCTTTCGTGTGTAAGTCAACAATATTGATAGTTTGCTTCGGATATGTACAGTTTTCCTTACTGAAGAGACATGTCAATAGGCAAAAATGAATTGTATTTATGTTAGTATACAGCACAGCACCATTCCAAGTAGTGTATATATATACCACTGTTTTTCCAAAATGCAGATCATCTTCATTTCCAGAAATGCAGGAGTTCTATCCGAATGGCCCATGGAGATATACTTAAAAAGTTGCTTCAGAATTTCCATCTTTTTTGCAACAGATTGAGCTCAGGCCTTTGCCAGAGGAGGGCTGCAGGCAGCCAGGAGGTGCCCGGGGCTTTGTGGAAGGAGCTGCAGTTCTTGCCAGTTGTTGCAGAACGGCAGCAGGCCGGAGTTACAGGGACCGGGGGAGAGGCAAGTGCTCCGGCAATGCCCCCAGCAGTGGTGTCCTCTGCAACTCGGTGCATCCGCTGGATACTGTGCAAAAAGGGGCAATGCTGAAGCAAGAGAAAAAACTGTCAGAGGCAAGTAAGGATACTTGGAGGGGAGAGGAAATGGCATATATTTCAAAGGAAACGTATCACCAGATGGGCCACATTATTCCGTGCTTGATGCTGATTTTTGTAACTTGCTGAAGGTTGTGAAAGGAGAAATTTAACAAAAAAATGCTTTCTTTCCATAACTTAACTGCTAACAAAATTGAGCCGCCTGAGGGTTTGGGACTCTTCATTTCTTTGCCTTGCTTAAAATAGTGTCATTTTTTGCTGTTTTTTTTTTTTGATAATTTGGCTACAAATGCATGTACTTCTATCCCTTTTCCCAGCAAGTTATGAAAAATGAGATTCGAAGGAGGGAGTGAATTGTTGAATATATGCAGTGCCTGGAGAAGAGAAAGTCAGCGTAGAATTGTATGTTCTCAAAAGCCAATGTAGCTCTAAAGTTTCTAATTGAAATGATCAATTGAAAATGGTTGGTTGGACTGGGAAAGTGGGGAGAAGAAAGCAAGAATTTGTCTTCTAATTATGCAGTCCTTGCATAATGTAGTGTCTGTATATTTCTTAAAATGGTTTAAGTCTAAGCACTAGCACTTGTTAATATTGTTTTGTTTTATTCCTTTATTTTTATCTGTTGTCCTTGTAGTCTTTGCCACTTATACTAGTGCTTATGTCTCAGCATTTCTGCTTGAATAGCTTTTGATCCCTCCTCTAACAGATATTCAAAAGCAGGTGTTCCTGTCATCTGGCTTTTCACTTGGTTTATGGACAAACTCCTGTTCTCCCAGCAGCTCAGCTTTTTTAGGGTCAAGTGTTTTGTTCTTAACCTGCCAACCAAGCAGCGTCCTCACCCTGAACACTGCAGAGCTTGTTAATGCGGTATTTGTATTTTCCATGTCATTTTGTTTCTAATGGGCAACAGAGACTGGTACTTGCCAGTTCGTTGGTTTGTGCTCTTTTGATAGTGCAAAACAGCTTATTGGTTAAAATACGAATGCCTGAAAAAATAAGTTAAAAAGATTGCTTTGTCATACAGAGTAGTGATCCTTGTGCTTAGCTGTAGGTTTCAGTTTTCTATTTAAAGTGCTTTAAATAGCTTAAGCAATTACTCTGTTAGCTTGCAAAAGGGGTCTCCTTTACTAAAAAACATGCTTGAATTCCTGCAGAGATCTAAAGCAGAACACACAGAAACTGAGGCAAAAATATTAGAGGACGTTTTCCATAATGTATGGAATGTGTGTATGACAGGTTAGGGTTATATTAATAAAAACTGCATGTCAGCTACTAAATGGAGTTTTGAATTGCTGATCAAAGCTGTCTGCAGTTCACATCCTTGACTTATAAAGAATTCTTTTTGGAGAATTCCTAAATAATTCCCGCTACTGTAATTACTTGGAAGTGCATTAGCCTTTCTGATGATCAGCAGAGTTCTCTTAGGACAATGACTTTTGCTTGGTGAGCAGGGCTGAGCAAAAGAGTTTTCCTTTTACATGTAGCAGTATTTTTAGATCAAACCTTAAAGCTAACTCACTTGGGGATTATATTTGTCATGTAAAAGAATCAGGTTGTGTGTTTACATTTTTAAATCTTTAAATCCTTGCTATTTACACAGAAAGCAGAAAAAACACAACTAGTTGCACTGAAGAACAAATTAAAAATTCCATGAATTCTCTTTTGTAAATTTTTGAAGATAAAGCCCATCTTCAAGCAGATTTTATAACCTTTAGTTTTGTCAATCTTTCTTCACTACATCTTGAATGAGCTACAAACAATAGTAAAAACATTTAATGTGGATGACAACTTGCTTTGGGCAAATTTTGTTAAAGCTGTGAGAAGTTTATAGGTGTTAGGTGAAGAAAGAGATTTTAGGTAGAGTCTTTTAGAAGCTGCTCCTGTTCTTTTAAAAGCCTTTTGGACAATTTTCTGTGTATTGTGTATCACATAGAATATGTAGCCCTCTGTACTACACAGCATTTTTAAAGAAATCATATGAAGTATAAAGAATGATAGCTGAAATGCTGAAGAAATTTTCATTTTTCTTGTTATATGTGAAAATCTGGTGTCCTGCTAAAATTCAGAAAGAGGTTAACAAATTGTAACTTCTGTTGTTTACAGATACTCAAACAAAATGACAATAACAGGAACTCGTACTAACAAATAGAGAGGGTCTTGTAGGAGATGTGAGGGTGGGGGATAGCCTGGGCTGCAGTGACCATGAGCT
>JAUBNY010000278.1:669615-691429 GCA_032275445.1 Crypturellus soui | reverse complement strand
GATCTTCAAGACCCGCTTGGATGCAGCCCTGTGCCACGTGCTCTGGGTGGCCCTGCGTGTGCAGGGGGGTTGGACTACATGACCTCTAGAGGTCCCTTCCAACCATAGGCATTCTATGATTCTATGAACTGGTGGTAGTAATTTAAGGGAAGAGATGGATTTTCCCATGTCTTTATGACATTGTGTCTGTGTCTAGATTACGCTTTCAAGGAGGTGGAACCGAAGAGTATATGCTTGGAGAAATCTGAGTGGATTTTTAAAGCATATTTTGGGGCCCACTGCATGCATGAGAAGATCCTGTGGTCACAAAAATAGCTGTGGTGACTTAACGGATACTGCAAGTGTAGGTAAGGGCCTGGGACATAGTCTGAGGTTCGTGTTGACTGTGGTTTCATCTGTTTTATGATGTATTTCAGTGATTCCTATCAGCTTACTTAGTGAGATCAAACATTTAGGGCAGAAAAGATAAATCTGAAGAAAAGAGTTCTGTCTTGCTGAGTAAGTGTACTT
Source organism: Crypturellus soui (assembly GCA_032275445.1). Classification (NCBI taxonomy): domain Eukaryota; kingdom Metazoa; phylum Chordata; class Aves; order Tinamiformes; family Tinamidae; genus Crypturellus; species Crypturellus soui. Next base: position 690,919 of record JAUBNY010000278.1, on the reverse strand, counting down.
AATTTGAAGGCAGACATGTGTCAGATTACAATTTTAAGATTTATTTTAAAATGAGGTTCACTTATATCTGAGACATTTTGCTGTTTATAATGTTCTTGGTTTGTTAACAATGAAATAAATGATCTTAATTTTATGCTTGCTTGGGAAAACCTCACTAGCTGGAATAATGAAGATTTCATTGTCTGAGATTCACCCAAGAAAAAGAAATTGGAAATTAAGTATGTTGTGAAATAACAGCCTATCTGTTGGACAGGACTTCGGTAGGCTGATATTTCCTTCGTAAAATCTTTTTATAAAAATGAATATAATTTTTATATATATATGTGTATACACATACACTTTTAAGTGTGGAATGCATCAATTCTGAAGGTTTTTTTGCATGCTTCTTGAGAACTATAGAAAGCAAAGCATATAATCAGAGTACAAATTTGCGTGGTTCTTTCTCCCCAATAATCAGTTAAATCTCATCATAACGAAGCAATTGTGCAGATTTATTACTGATTATATCATGGGATTATATCAACTCGCCAAAACACAGCAATGGCCCTTTTCCCTCGGGTGGGTTGCAGACAGCTCTGCTCTGGCAAAACTTTTATACAAACTGCAGAATTAGACTCATGGAATATTTGAAGCTGGAAGGCACCTCTGGAGATCATCTAGTGCAAATCCCCTGCTCACAGCAGGGTTGCCCGGAGTGTTCTTCTGACAGGCAGTCAGTTCTCTCTTACTAGTGTTTGAATATATTTCTAGCAGGAAGTTGAATTTTGATTCCAACCAGCACCCAGCTTTGCTGTTTCTTTGAACATTATATCATTATCTGAACTTGCTTAATATCTTGAGTTTATATAGTTGTCTTGTAAACATCTTGTGAGTAGGCTTATACTGGCCTCTCTAAAATTTAATCCTTGCATCTTACGGTAGAATGTTGATATTGAGCACTGCAGTAATCATTTGCAGTTATAGTGATTCATCTTATAGCTATTCATTTATAACTGCAGGTACTAACAGAATTCTCAGGCTCTCTAAAAAGAAATAGCAAAAGAGAGTCTCTTAGATGTGTTACTAAGCCTTTGGATAAGCCAATTTTTTTACAATTGGGAGACCATCACTTACTCATTAATACCATAAAAGGAGATAAGTAAAGATGATTTTAATTTTTCAGAAAACTTCTGCAATGTCTGCTCTGTGCTCTTTCCATGAATCAGTTCTTTTGGAAAGCTTGAAAATCTCCATAATTTGTAAATGCCGCAAGGCTGACTTGGGTGGCCTTGCACAGAAGGAAGGTTCTGATATGTCCATGGGGAGGCACTTGGCCTGTGACTTCTGGTGGTTCTGTTGTTCAAGAAGAGATTGTGCAATCCAAGTGGTGTCGAAGGGCGAGACACTGCAAAGATTACTAAATTGCTAACGTGGATTCTGACTTGCAGGTGCAACGCTGCGAAAAATATGTACAGGTGAAGAATAACCCGTTTCACCTTCCTGCCTTGGCTGAACGGGAGCTCGGGGCTGGCATGTTGTGGGAGAGGGGAAGCTGGCAGGGAAGGGCAGTGTCATTAGGTGGTCACGACCAAGTGGCAGCTGTGCCCCTCCTCCTCCCTTCCCGTTCTCTATGTGCCGAGCCAAGCGAAGTGTGTGGAGCTGGCTCAGTCCTGAGGAACAAGGCGCCCTTTGCAGGCGGTTTGGAAACTAAGTTCAGCGATGTACTTAGGAACACAGCTCTAAGGCAATGCAGACCCTAAGGTACCAAAAGTAATATTCCAGGACTTAAGTCTGACTATAGATAAAATGATAAACAATGAAAACTAATCCGAATTATGTTTTAGTTCTACAATTTTAAGCACGTGCATCTTTAGTGATTCAGTATTAGGCACATAAAAATAACACATGGACATTAATTAAAAAAAAAAAAAGAGAGAGACTTCATGATTTAATTAAAGTGCATTTTAACAGCATGTGCTTTTCAGTCAGCACATTCTGGTTTTGTTAAACACTATCTTGGCAAGTAGTGAGTGACAAGGAGTGGCCAGTTAGCATGTAATCACTGTATGAGTCACAAAACCAATATTATAATAACTATGTTACTATGACATCAGGTTTGCAAAGCCCCATATTTACAAACATATAAGCCATGTCTGAGAAAGCAAATTTTTAAGGCAAATGAATTGCAAAGAGCCATCTGTAAAATACATTAGTCATACTGACATGGGAAATAATAAAATACAAGTTCCTCCTAGATTCAGACGGTGCACGTGGTGACCAGTACTTTCGTGGGGCACTTGTGATCCAGTGAAAAACACCTGTGTTTTGTGGTTACCAACATGTTGATAAGATTGCAAGACCTGAGCCAAGCCTTCTCAGTTGTTTATGCTACCCTGGTAGTGCAAGAAATCCAGAAACTCCATTAGAAAGTGGTCCAGGCTTTCCTTGGTATAAGGGAAGCCCCTTAACAGCAATAGCCATAGGTGTAGATGCTGTCTTTCTAAATTACATACTTGCATATGATATATGAGTTAAAGGGTGGGTTGAAGGACTGGCTGGCAGAAGGAAGGGGCAGTCCTGGTCCACAGGTCTGCTGAGGTTTGGGAGGCCTGGATGACCTCCCAGTTTCTATTACCATAGTCTCGGAATGTCCTCTGAGGATTTGACCCTTGGTGCTATATTTCTATAATGACCATTCTAACGTGATACCAGATAGAAAAGGGCTAAGCTCTCAAGAGCGGAACTGGCTTCGTGCTTCCAGCTCGATTGTTTACTGAGTATTCCTGAATATTTAAAAAATGAAATTTGCTCATCCAAGCAAGACTACAGGATTTGCATGTATGTAATTAGAAGACCTTCTGACAAATTTCCAGTTATTTGAGTTTTATCTAAGCAAGCCTTTTCAGAAAAACCTCTTATTTTCTGAAAAACGCCAGCTTTCACCAATACACATTTTCAGTTTGTGGTGATCCAAATGCGTAAAAAGCTATCACATCTTTTGGGGAAATTTGAATATATATTTACATATAAATTGACATATCTGTGCCTAATTTTCATCTCTGAAGGAGGCAAGTCAAATGTTACTCAATTAGAATCACTAATGTTAAGCTAGGACGTCCTCAGGAGCTGGCAGCTATAAAAGTAGAGTTAATTTTTCCAACCTGCAGGATGCGCTTCCTGCAGTCCACACACTTACTGCTTGACTGAAAATCTCATCCTTCAGTCCAGAGAGAGGCAGAAACTGGGTTTATTTCCAGATTTACGTCAAGTTTCAGTTCTGTGCTTTCTCCATCAGGCTGGCTTTACAGCATTCCTGCTGATTTCTGCTGTCTTCAAAGTATAGAAACCAGAGCTGGCTGCCTTCAGTGAGTGATTTTTTTTTTTTCAATCTTCAAAAACCTTCTTTGTTTGTAGTAAGAAGCTATTACCTCTTGTAAGGTTCTCATCCCCATTTCAAATAAAAAAAAAGGTCATAATATAAATAAGAGAGACTTTCATGTCGAGTTTAATAATATGCATGTTTTAGATGTGTCACTATGGTGTAAAATTTCTTCTTCAATGAGTGAAAATTCTTTGTTCCTAGTAAGATACCACGGCCTTGACTTTCCCTATTATGGAAGGCCTGAAAAAGAGGTGATGTCCTGTATTTTGAGGTACTTTGGTTGTGAATCAATCTAGAGAATATTAAAGCAGGCATTGACTTAGCAAGCATCAAAAAGGAACGGGAGGAGAGAGAGGGAAAGGGAAAAAAAAGATTGAAATCAGATGAGCAAGCCATCCCCAATAATTCTCTGTGGAAGGAGAGGCTCCTTTGCCAAAAAAGAAATCCTAGACTAGTCAGCCATAAATGCGACCTAGTGGTGGATGGTTACTTCAGGGCAATCTTTCAAACAAATTTCCAACTTGGAAAATTTTATATAGGAATTTTTTTTTAATTCTTTTGTATTCATTTTAAAGGGTGGAAAATTATTAGGTTGGAACTTTTTTTTTTTTTTTTTTTTTTTTTAAACCAGATGTTTTAGTCCTCACTGCAAAATGTCACGGTCATCACATGCAATGAAGTAAACTCATCTCAGAATATATCTTTTTCCAGAGCACATAGGAGGGATTTACTGGGATGCGAATGTAATCTTTGGAATTAGTGAAATATTCAGTTGAACTGAAATATTCAGTTGAACTGAAATCTCCATTTACTTGGGAATATCCAAATACTTTCTTCCGTCTCTTTTGCTTTTAGGCTGCTGAAGAGGTAAATAAAAATGATTTTTTGTTTTGATCAATGACTATGAACATACTTATTTGTTTGCATTGTTTGCAGGACAAAGAATGAGCTTTTATTTGCTTAAACTTTTTTTTTTCTTTTTTTTTTAAATTACAGCTGTTCTATGAAGCTAGTGTTGGCAGTTTGTTGTATGCCAGTTATGTTGACTAATGAATTCTCTCTGTGGTGAAGGAGTTTGTTTTGTTTAAGCAAGCTATCTTTATATAAACAGTTCACTTTAATGAGAAAAGTATTTATTGAATCAAAGCCAAAGCACTGATTTCAAATATCTTGTACTTTTGCTGTGGACCGCTGTTCAGAATCAAGGCAGAGAATCACTGAAACTTTTATGAATGAATTCTCAAAAAAGTTTGGAGGCTTCTTGGAGGCATAGGGCCATTTGAGCAGAACCATGTTTCTTTGCAAGCTCCCAGCCCCCTGTAGTCACTCGAAACTTCTTGAGGAGATCCCTGCCTCTAGCAAAGTTTCCTGCTGGATGGTTTCTCTGATGGTTCTGCCTCCGGGCAGAACAATGGGATGGAGAGGGAACTGCAGCAGTTCAAGTAATGTTACCTTTGGTGTGAAATTCGAACAATCCTTTTGTCAGGAGAATTATTGTGAAAACTGGATGTGGGTACTGCAGGACCAGCCACATGATTGCTATGGGATGATAGTGAATGCATCTCTTTAAAAGTGTTAGGAGGAGAAAGTTGAAAACACAGATGGAGCAAACTCCTTCTCTGCTTTCTTCCTCTGTTACATTTTTAGTTCAAGTTTCTGTGCTATTTTCTTTTATATTCATGTGTTTAGATGTGTATTTCTATAGCAAGAGAAAACTTAGCTTCTGCATACTTCTGTTCCTGTATATAGGTATCCTTTAGAGGATACCATGTGCAAGAAAAAAAGTTAACCCTTACTGGATCAACTACTAGTTAGTGAATAATTATTCTGTTTCATCAGCAAATTAAAAAGAGACAATTAGTATTAAAACCAGCATTATTCAGAAGAAATGAGGATCACAAGTAGGATTCAGTCTTTGTAATACCCAAACTTGTCTGACATTCAGTGGTTCTTTTGCTTTTAAATGAGGGAGCTGTGTAAGCACCACTTCTCAGTGACAAATACGCAGGTTTATCTAGATCTGGCTATTTACAATATTATAATGGGAATAAGAAATGATCACTATACATATGAATGGTATGGATATCAGAATACAACAAAGGTCTTGAGGAGTTTTGACATCCTTTCAACATCTTTTATCACCACTTTAAAAAAAAAAAAAAAAAAAAAAAAAAAAAAAAAAGGCTAAAAGGACCCAGAGCTAAAAACAACCCCAAGTCAAGCAGTACATGTCAGAAGACTGATGCTTCTTGATCAAAATTTGTAGTGAATGGATGACAGTATGCAAGTAACTTTGTGAATCTTCTGGGGGAAGAAAATGAAGATAATAAAGAAAAGCATAGCAAGAACAAGCATGTAGGACCTGGCAAGGAAAATATTCAAAAGAGGAAATTAAATGTAAATTATGAACAGCAAGGGCAAAGAAATAGCTCACAATTTAAACAATGATTTCTTCATTCCCTAACCTTTTCAAATCAAGACCTGTTTTCCTCACAGACTTTATTTTTTCTTGTAGCAAAAACAAAGCTACCTGTTTGTCAAGCAGCCAAGCATGCTGGCGTCAATGTGCTTGCAGACGTGTCAAAGTTAGTTTGTAGCTAGGTGTCTTCTTGTTCCTTCTGGTCGGTCTCTAGGAAATCAGTTCCTGGGGATGAGGTGTGAGTACAGGCTGTGATGTTACTGATCCGTTTGCCTTGAACACCGGTCTGTGAACAACAGCTAATGAAAGGCAAATTCTTACAGCTCCCTTTTGTAGCATGGCTGGCTAGTCATGGTTAACCCTCTCAGCTGTGTTTGTTAATTCAAAAGAATTAGAAAAATGTGCTTGAAGTGTGATTGCAATGTTTTAGATAAAATGAAGTAGGAAATTCAGCCTAGGCCGGGATACTTGTGATGTTTTGTGTGGTCTCTTTGTGCTGGAGAGGGTATCAGTGCTTGTTTTGGGAGACTGCATAGACCAGAACACGTACAATTGTGCTGAGAATACTAAGTAACTTGTGAAATCTGTTGTCCTAGCTCACACAGGTCATTATTATCCAAGAACAAATACAAAGCTGATAATTAGTGACCACTGGCTTCCTTTTAGCTGTTCCCTTGGCCTGAATCCTAAAGACACTGCATTAGGAGAGCAGAAATGGGGTCTTGGGGATTGTTATAAGTGCTGAAGACTCCCTCCCTTAACTAACTTCCTCCATAGTCACAGACATAGCTGATTAGATAGGAAAGCGCGCTGGCTGGCGCCTTCCCATCCTGATTGTTATTGTAGCTCGCTGCTGTGTAGTGCTGGGTCATGTTCCTATTCATTTTTCATGACCTTTCCTCATTACACCCTTTTTAATTGCAACGTGTTTCTGTGACCTTGGAGTCCTACTGGCCAATCCAAAAGATCAGATATTCTGTTTTTAAGATACCTCCTGAAAAGGCTGGAAACAGGATGAAATTTTCCAGCCAATAAGTTTGTGTGCATGTGTTCCATATACTTTCGTATCACATAGTGTTTGGTTCAGTGCTGCAGAATTCTTTTGCAAATGTACTTTAAAATTTCCGTCTTAGTGTTTGTACAAAAGTTCTGTGCAACCATTTGTATATGAAGATGCACCCCCCCCCCCCCCCCATTTTTTTTTCAGCCTACTAGGAACTTACTGAATTCATGTACTGAGTGATTCTTCATTACAGATGCTTGGTATTTGGGAATAGGTGTGGCTGTTCTATCAAAAACTACGTAATGCTATAGTATCTTATGCTTAAATCTTTCATAGGTTTTTCAGTCCCAGCTGCTTGTTTCTGTACTGACTTTGTATGTTTTTGCCTAAAAATTGTGTTGCTGTAGCGGCTTTGACCTCATATGTGTTCAGCTGCTAATGAGTTCAATATTGTGTTGAACTTTTATAGCCCATAGACTGAATTAGGCATGCAGTTGCATACCATCTGATGTGTACACAGAATACACACACACTTGCATAGATATTTTGATTGCTGGATTTGTTTTAAGTTGGTAAATAGTTTAAAATATATTTCCTTTATTTATGAGAAAATGGATCATTACTAATTAAAATTACTTCCTTCCTATCAGAAACAGCCTTCCTATCACGTCCAGATCCAAAAATGAAAGATAGGGAAATTGTACAGTATGTTTTGGGAAATATAAACTACGTCTACGTGTGTGACGGTACAAGTACACACTGTTATAGGTTTGTTCTCCCCGATTCCTAAGTGGGATGGATGTGTGGCCCCCCTGACCAGGAGCTGGGTAGTCTCATTTGCGAGGCGCTGAGCCTGGGCTCACCTCGCCTCTTGGCATCGAGGTGCTGCTGCTCCGTTGCCTCTGGATTGGAGCTCCCTCGGGCGCCACTCGCTGGGCGGAGCGGAGTGGGTACGTGGTTCCCTGCAGCTCTCTCTGTGGGCGCTTGCCTGCCTGAAGGGAGACCTGTGAGCGCTCCATGCATGCATAGGCCAGTGAAAGCCCTCTAAGAGCTGTGAGCTGTGTCTTTAGGTTGCACTCGTGAACGTTGGGAGATACGAGGTATAGCCTTGTAGATGTTGGGAGAGGCAACTAGGCTTCTTCATGCTTCCCCTAAGGTAGATCTAAGCCATACGGTTGCCGTGCTGATATTGGCTCATACAGGTGAGGGACATTCAGATCAACAGTGCTTGAAGGGGCTCCAGGGACACTTCCTGTCCACATCTCCTCTTGCTTCTGTAGCTAATCTGCAGGAGGAAAATGGCCAGGATGCCTGGGCACCCTCTTCTGCAGTTTCGGTTCTTTGAAGCCTTTGATGGCAGACGTAGCCCAGAACAGTCCGGGGGCTGAAAGGGGGGAGAGTGGTCACAAGATCTGGAGGTGCAAACATTTTTTGAGTCTAAGCGTGGCTCCACTTATGAAAACAATGTCATTGGAAACAGTAGGAAAGAAGAGTACCTAACTGTAGAAATCCTTTGAATAAAACCTTGCTGCTCAGTCTTCATGAAAAAGTGGGCTTTTTTTCCCCGAACTATCTTAAAATATCCTTGAAAGGCAGAATTTCTCCTTACAAGTACATTGAGCTTCACAATGATTTAAAGTATTGTTTCTGTTTCATGTTAATTGTAGTTTTAACTTCATGTGGTAGCTACAAAGATAATGCTTCTTCTCTAGAAGAGCATACTTTTTCTTGGAAAAGAGATCATTGCAAGCTCATGACACTAATAACTAGTGCCGAGTGAAACACTTCTCTGTAGACAGTTTTTCTGGAATGAAGTATGATTTTCAAGTTTCTCGGAGAATTCTCTCTATTAGGAGACAGCTTCAGTCAGAATTAACACTTATGTCCTTCAGCCTTTCCAGTATTGAATTTTTAAATGGTAGTATATCATAATATCTAGTGTATATATATCATTTTTTCCTTAAAACAATATTACCTACTATTCCAGTGTTTGTGTTAAGTGCTTACTGGCACCAAGGGATTCAGTTCCACGGAGTTGGACCAAATTTTTCTGATGACAGCAGCAAAACAATCTTTTGTCTTGTAGAAAAAACATACAAATGTAAATTAGAGGAAGAATTTTGTAGAGAATCAGGATTAATCAGAATATGTTGCTACTGGTTAAGAGGAAGTCTGTCTTCTGTTTCAGCACTCAGATCTTTGAAAGAAAATTTCCTAGAAGATCTGGAATTGTTCATTCTGTCAACCCTTTCATTGCTTCCCTTGCAACTTGTAAAAAATTATATATACATATAACAAATATATAGATAATTTTATATATATGCATACATTTTTTGTTCACATAACCATATTTATCATTACATATACTTGGTTATGAAATCCTCATGTCTATCCTTATCTGTAAATGTTGCTTATACTCATAAGACTAACTCCATGGCTTATCACATGTTTTTATATCAGTTTGAGTTGTATTGATTTAGTAAGGACAGGATTTGTAGACAGAGTTCTTCCTTCAATTACCTCACTAGGATTTATTCTTTATATATTTTTCACCAATAAAACTGATTACTGATATACAATGCAAGTCGCCTGTTCTTCAGCTTTCAGTTAGCATACGGTTTACTCAATTGATTAGTTTCATTGAAGTGAATAATACTAATAGCATGATAAAAATATGGTATTCCTTCAGTATTGGATATTTAATTAGTAATTTGGCAGATATGACAAGTAGGGAGGGTATTTCCTCATGGTTGACGATTGAGTTGAGTGCCAACAGCAAATCTAGAATCCCTTAACTGCCATTAATTAATTATCAGGAAATACCCAGCTCGGGTGGGGAGCTAAGATTTCCCTGGACAAAACTGTTCTTTCCTAACAGATCTTTTTTATCCATGTGCTCAGTGATCTTACTCTTTATTATTAATTCTAACTTGCATGTGGATAGTCTAAGAAATACCTCGAAATTAACTATGTGTCTTGCACAGTGTTTCCGGAAGCATTATCTATGAGAGCATGCCGATAAATACCTCATGGAACGGTATCATACATTTATTTTTCTCTAACATTTGCTGAAAAGATACACTTGACATCTGTAGTTTCTGGAGATCATTGACCTACTGGTTCAAAATGCTTGGTAATCAATGTTCTGAGGTAGCATTTGTGAATATGAGAAGAGCTGCACAAAAATTGTGGCTTTAGGAGAAATACATTTATTTTACAGTTATATCACTTTACATTTACAGTCAGGCCTTAGTGAACAGAAATTTATTTAAGTTTTCCTGAGTTCTATTCATTTTTTCTTTCTTTACATTCAGGCTGTATTCTTGTATATTCTTATATAAATCTTTTGGATCTTTGGCAAACTGAAAGCTCTCAGATTGTGTATGCATAAATGTGTACATATGTAAAAATAAGAATCGAGAAACTATGTAAATCAGGGAGTGATCGTGAGACAACTCCTAGTGTGATAAAGTAGGTCATGGAAATTACTCAACCTGTAGTAGTTTCCTAATGCGATTTTAACTATAAGGACATTAACATACACAACTTTGTTCTATAATAAACCTTAGAAATTACCATAATGATTAAAAAAAGATTGCAAGGATTAATTTGTTTTTTGTCAAAAGTTCTAGTCTATTCTGTTAATTTAAATATGTATTAAGTGGTAATTTTATTCTGGATGCCCACTTTGTACAAAACAATGGATTTTATGAGCAGAAAATGTCATATCAAACACTTTTTTTCTTCTGCTACATAAAATGGACAGCTGTATTTTGCCATCAACAGAGGCTAAAAATGTCCTATGAAGGGAAAAAAATATTGCTATATTGAATTTTGAGAGTTTATTGATACCCTGAGACCAGCACTTTCGGATGCATCTCTTACTCGTAGTTTCAAGCGTCCAGATTCAGACACATATATTTCATATTAAGAAGGTTTATGACCCCAGAATTATAGCACCAAAAGCCATCAGTTTATCTCAAAAATATTATGAATAATTTGAGAATGCCTTTTTTTTTGCCAGTGTCAGTATTATTTTCCAATTTAGAAGGGACTATTACATGGGACCATTTAAAAAATGATTGATATGTATGTGTTTACACAGCCTTTTTTTTTTTCTACAGAAATGAATGCCTGAATAAAAGATAGAGCCATTTTGAGATACTGAATTTTCAGTATGTGTATATTTATTATTTCTTTTATTTTATTTTTCTTTTCCCTTTTCAACATCCCTCCTTCAATAGACACGGAGTTATATCTGGAATGTATTTAGAGGCATGCTTTCAAATTCACTATGAATTCATACTCGAATACCTTGGAATATGAAGATATTCCAAGCTAGGATGATAAACATCCTTACTAAAGAGATGAAACGATTATCCCATTAAATACTTATTTTCCTTTTTTTTTTTTTTTTTTTTTTTTAATGCTTTTTAGACACATTTCAGATGGAGCCCAGGTAGTTTAAATTACACTCCATTAGTGTGCTATCCTACTCTTTAGTTAAATAATATCAGAATTTGGCAAGGATTTGGTGAGGTCGCCTCCTGAGTGCTGAGACTAAACATCAGAACTGTTGGTAATCAAGGGGTAGTTCCCCAGATATTCTTCCACTACAAGTGAAATAATTTTTCTGTGTCCTGACAGCATCAACAGTGGATATTTGAGCACTGCTATTTTCTCCATCGTTGAACCTTGAACAGAGCATATGTATTAAGATAGAAAGTTATTTTGGGCGGTGATCCAGGAGAAGAAAGAAATGGGCAACTATAGGAAGTGTACTGTAAAATAGTTCATTTCCTTATATTTTTGAAAAGAGTGAGTTCTCACGCATTATTTTTTTTTTATCATAATTGTATTATATTCTTTTGAAAAAACCTTAAGAATCAGCTGATACTAAAGTCATTGAACCACTGGAACTTTGACTTTAATAAAGTAATTCAGTCTTATTTTTCCGGAGTGCTGTTTCTCAGCAGAATTTTAGTATATTTAAGAAGAAAAGAAATTCTAACGTATCTTTAAAAAAATAAAGAGAACGATTGTTATTCAATGGGTAGCCCCTTAAATTTAAACAGTGTTTCTGTGGAACAGGAAAAACTACTGATAAGAAACAATGTAGGGTACTGGTAAAGATCTCATGATTGTGGGCTTTTCAGTGATCATTCTAATAATTCACTCACTTTCATAATGGAGCAAAATGTCTCATACTTATAAATGAAGGGTGGATATTGCTGCATAAACTATATACAATGCCTTCTAAGCCTTTTATTTAGATGCTGTTTAAATATGCCACTCAAGTTCTGCTATCGCTGAAGTGAACGACACAACTTCAAAGAGAGCAAGAGTACACCCGCTCTATCTGATCTAGTAGAGATACAATGGGACAATGAATACAATAATATTTTTATTTCTTCAGACATAAACTTAAGGATAAGAAAGGAATGTATTGTTCTAAATTTTTTGTATGGAACAGGCCTGTAACAGTGGTACTATACTTACTTTTCTGATGAGGTGGAGTTAAAAATTTTGTGTGCAGCCACCTCGCTTTCAGAAGATTCAGACTTTGCTTTTTAATCAATGTCTAAATTATGTTTTTGATGAAAAAGCCAATACCATATCTCATAAAACATAGGGCTGTCAGTACCTTAACCCTATCTTAATTCATAAAATTACCAGAATGTTTAATATTGTATCATTATTAGATCCTGAATCTATAACCTGTTAATTTACGGCAGCTGTGCTAGAGGTTCAGAATTACGGACAAAGATCCAGATGGTCTGATACTAGTTGGAACACATTCTATGGGAAACCAGCTATTTGTTTTAAATGTGTCTTCTCTTTACCAATGCAGTCACCTTTTCTACAATATGCAAAGAAAGATTATTTGACTGTTAATAGCAGACCAAAAATTATTAATTACTGAACTAAAGTGAATGATTGATATTACAGTATTCATTATATAAAAATAGACCTCTCAAGTTTCTTGTAGGTGATACAAACAAAACAAAACCTGGTAAGAAGACTTGATGAGTCTTTTCTGAAAATAAGTAGACGTAGGTTCTATGTTTTGTGAGCCCTCACAAGGTTCTGTGAGTCCCTCTTCACAGCTGTTCGGTAGTTCTCACAATACAAAGTATAGTACTATCAAGGTTTGCACAATAACCCACTTTTATTTAACCAAATACATTTAATTTCCTTGGAACTTTCAAGGCAGAGATGATATCCATAAATACGTGATTTGTACGCATATTCACCCAGTACAATGGCTGAAATTACTAATTCCTGGTCAGAGGAATTGCTGAGTTTAGCTGAGCACTGAGTTGGAAGTGACAAGGAAGCTGCTTTCAACTGTGGATGTTCTGATGCTGAAGAGACAGATTTAGTTCACGTCACTAGAAAATTTCTTCGGTTTAAGCTGCAAAAGGGAGTCTTCATATTTCAGACTGAGATTCGTATGACAGTGCAGTTTTTCCATGAGACTTTTAGGTTCATTAGGCTTTTTGAGCTTAGCTGAAAGCTCTTTTTTATTACATGGAAATTTCTAATTGTTTATAAAATTTAGTTTTCTTGCCAAGTTTTGCCTAGAAAGGCAAAGATGTCATATGATGGGCCCACTAATTTTCAAGAAAAGGGAGAATGTCACTTCTAAGAAATGTCTTGAAAAATTTCCCTTTTTTCCCCCTACCCTGGCCACCACCATCATTTCGTGCATTGACAAATAAAATTTTTCAAATGGCAAAAAAACTGTAACGCTATTGACCATTAATTAGTTTTTTGCCAGCTTTATAATGCATTGTTACCGTGATTTCAGGTAAAGTTCACATCCCTTTTGCTATTTCTTTCTTTCTTTAATCACAATGTAGAGATTTGCCTTAAGATGCTACAACTTAATTTGGAAATAGTGTTTTTCAGATTTTTTTGACCAAAAAAGAAAGTGAGTATCTAACATTCATTTGCAAAGCAACTGAAGTGTTCTTTGCTTTTGCAGTTTCCTAATCGATATACAGCACTCACTGATGATCTCACAAGTGAGATACATCTCATCCTATTCCAAGTGTTTTCTAGTTTTACTTCATTAGTTATGTCATTCTTTTACGCTTTTCCTATTGCATTCTCATCACTTCTCTTATCTGTTTCCACATTTGTTTCCTTGTGACATTGCCTCATTCAGTGCATTACCCCTCCAAGTTGCTTGACAGATTCTAGATTCATTTCTTCTTTTCTTTTATGGAAAAGTTTTGTTCAGCCTTTGATTTATTTTCCTCTTGTGCCAGTTGCTTTCCTGCCATTCCATGGGTACAGTGTTCTTTCAGGGGGTATTAACAATTCCATGTGTTTACGAGAGTTGGTATCGGAATGATTTTTCATAGTCACGTTGTGGTAGTTTGTTTTCTAATGTCTACTAAAAGTGTATTTTCAGCATAAACTGTTTTCAAAGAGCAGCATTTGAGATTGTCCAATGTAAGTGTAGCATTTGAGCTAAAAGCAAGGAGAGAAATATGTCCTTAACAAACTCCATTGAGTTGTACAGAGTGACTTAGAATCTATTTTTTCAGAATGTCTGTATTTTTTCTTTATTATAAGTTATGCAGCTACCAATGTAATTATTTGCTAGGTTTATCTGAACTTCATTTTAGTGTTTTTTTTTTTTGTCATTAGGTTGTAATCATCGCAGTCAAGAAAGTAACTTACATTTTATTTTGCTCTATTTATGCTTCAGTGTTTTATGTTTTTCATGGTGGAATTTTCTGTGCATCGCATGTATTTAACTTTTATAAAACATTTGACTGCTTATAACTTTAACTATTTTATAGCCTTAAGTCTTGGATATATTATATAATTTTTGATAGAAATTTTCTTTGATAGAAAAGAAAGAGAAAGCATAATATAGAAATTAATCAGTTTCCCAGAAAACAGAGATAATATTTTCTGTTTGGGTAAGTATAACCACATAATAGGTTATTTTAGGAGGTAGAAATTATGATAACATGCCTTCATGAATAATTAAACATGTATTTCTGAACTAAAAATGGAGCTATTGATATTGTTATAATAATGTCTCCTCTAAAAATATATAATATTCAAGCTATCATCCTGTTTTACACAGTCCGTACTGAAGACCTGCAATTATGTGCATTTTACAGTCTCTTTTCATATTAAATTCAGTCCATATGCTGACTTTTCAGCAAAAAAGGGTGTTATGCCATGTTACTAGCACTGAGCAGGGTTTAAAACTGGATGCACAGCTCCTCAGTATGTGAATGTCTTGGAGTGGTCTCCCTGACTTCACTATCCTCTTCCCACATGCAGCCTAGCCTGTCCATTTTCACTCTCAGTGTGATCTCAAGTATGACCAGTACTGAGATAAGGTGCTCTCACTCTTCTCATACACTAAATTCATCTATTTTCAGCCTATATTTTTGCCCTTTGGGAGTGATCAGAAAAGCCCAAGCACAACTGCCCTGTTGTGACCAAATTTGCCCTGTTTTGGTCAAAGCAAATGATCCAATATTTGAAGCATAATGCTCCTGAGTGGAATTTGCCACCAGTAGTAGCTAAAGCTACTAAAGCCAAGAGTTTACACTAAGATGACTTCTTATTGAAGCGGACTAGTCTTTAATGGAAATATCCGACCTAGAAAAAGTAGTGGGTAACATGACGCTGCTTTGACTTTAGATGTGAATAGAGAATATCTTAAGTGAAGCTTTTATTTACATCTTAATTCTCCTTCGAGCAAGAATTTCATGGAAGATCTTATTTGTAATTTTTATTAATTTTAATGAGATGTCCCATGGGGAGTTTGTCCCAGAAGACTCTGATATTTTTAATATGCACTTTTAAAAGGTTTCTTAAGGGTAATGACAGGATCCCTAAAGGAAATATGGTAACTACAAGCAGGATTCCCATGTATTGTTAATAAGCCTGAGTGATCCATAATCCTTTCAGGTTCTCGTTGTAGGCAGAAAATCTTGTGTAGGATACAAATGAAGCCTAAGTAGACATGTTTTGGAAGGAAGAAAACTAATAATGAAGACAATTCTGAGAATGTGTTCTTTGGTGCATCTGACTATTTGTTTATAAAATATATAAACATGAAAGGATAAAAGGGAGTGCCTGAATGAGAGCTATTGTTAGTAAAAGCAAAACTCATTGCAGAATAGGAAAAAACAACTGAAGAACTAAACAAAGAAATAGTGAGCAGGTGCAGAACTTGGAAAGGGAAAGATCCGAACTAGATGGACAACATGGTTTTAAAAGCAAGATTCTGTTTCCTTATTGTTTTGAAGAACAAAAATATGATCCACACAGATTGACTCCCTTCCTTTTTGATGCTTCCAACTACCATGTCACAAATGACAATGACTGATTTTGATGATGAGAGAATTGGTTTTGCTCTCATTTTGAATTATCTTCTTCTATTTCTTTCTTATATAGATTAATAAGGATTGCTGCTGTGATAACTTGATGGTTTTATGCTGTAGAGAAAAACTTAGGGACAGAGGGAAGAATGGAAATGAGGACAGACGTAAATTGTCACAAGATAGCTCTGCGTGCAGTTTCCCCTTGTGCCAAAAAGAAGTGGGGATTTGTAGAGGCATGAGAGAGCCTTGAACCAGAAGCTCTGCCACTAGATGAGGAGCAAATCCCACGGAAATAGCAGCAGTAACTGCATAAGCAAAGACCACATAACATAAATGCTTGCCTGAACGGTGTCTGAAGTAAGGTTCTTTGGCACTTCTGTGCTAGCATTTCCTAAAGCGTTTTTAGTGTGTAACCACAATGATTTTGAAACATTTGCATGGGATACCCAGAGGATAAACCTCAAGTTTAATTTTTATTCCCTCTCCTATTTTTGCCTTTGCATTTTACTTACAGAGGACAGGGGAGGCTGGCCCGTTTATTTTCCTTTTATTTCCTTTTTTGTTTGTTTGTTTTTGTTTAGTGGTGGTGGTGGTGTTTTTACTGATAGTGTTGATGAAGATAGATTCTAGGGACAACTGATGAATAACAATAAAAAGTTGTATTTACACCATAAACTGAATTCATAAGCAAACAAATGCTTAAGCAAATTCCAAACAGTAATATTTGGAATAAATGGACAAAAACTATATACTTTTCAAGTTGAATATCCTCCTGAGAATGAATTACTCACGTGACTGAGAAGCTGAGAAGGGGAGCGGAGATTGGGGAACTGAGATTTGCGCTTTTTTTCCACTATGAAATAAAAGAATGTGTGTGTTCATAGAATCACTTTTCATGATATTTGCAAAGTGAAAATGTTTCATCAGGCAAAGCTTATACTCATCCAAGGGAGGATATTCTCTTTCTCCATATAGAGAGATATCTATATTTCTCTATATCTCTTATCTCTTTTCCCCCCTTTTTCCTCTCTGAGGAGAGAAAAGATACTTAAAGAGATTTACAACTACGATAACTGATTAAAGAACATGTCAATGAAAGGTCAGAGTTTGCTTTTAAAGATGTTGGGTTATCTGTGATTAGAGATAGAGTTTTCATTAGAGAGGATAGTTTATATTCCTAATTTTAGTTGCTTTACTGAAGTTCTGTGAGTCTGTATTTAATTGTAAACTTAAGACTTGTAGAAAAAAGTTTTAAAACATGGAAAAAAATGTAACCTAAGAAGTATTTTTTTTTCCGTGAGTATTGGCAATATCCTATAGGTGTGCAGATTCAATAATATTATAAAGTATAAGATGGATGAGCCTTAACTAATGCAGTTAAATTAGGCCGGTTAGTGACAATTCACATATTTTACTCTTGATCATTCTGCACTCAGTTATCTAGTCTTTTCTGCACCACAGGGCAATCAGATTATCCAATCATTTTGTTGTTTCTGGAGCGAATAGGACTGATGTTTTTAAGGAATTGCTCAATAAAGAGTTCCAAAATTCAGTCCTTTGGCTTGCTCTGTGTGGGATTAGGTAGCTCTCTCATTTTCCTTTTAAAGAACATCACAAGTTTTTGCTAATTGGCCAGGAAAGCACTGTTAAGGAACCTAATGCATGTAATAAGTAAACAGGGAAATGTTAAGAAAACAGAAAATGTCTGTGGAAGTGCCAAGTTATTTTAAGTTTTGGAAATGATCTCATAATATGGAAAAGTAAAAAGGAATATAAAAGACTTAGTAAAAGGTGAAAAATGACAGAAGCTGAATTACAATTTTTATTTCTGATAGAATTCTTAATCTTTTTGATGAATGATGCAACAGATATTGTCACACTCATAATTTAAAATACTGATTAATCATCTCTGATTTTTGGAGATGTTCTTAGTAGTAATTTTCTCATGCTGGTATATTGATATGTCTTAGGATGGGCAAAATAAGCAGAGTGATAGAAGAAGTAGCTCTCAGAACATCTTCTTTTCTGTATTTCAGGGGATAACTCCTGTCTCCTGTGTCAGAGAGTGAGACCAGCTTTGACTCCAGTCTCATTTACCTTCCAGGATTATGTTCCAGCCCAGCGTATCATTTTTTCGTTCCACCATTTACAGGTATTTCCATCAGCTATGCTGACAGTCACATCACTCATCTGAGTGCTCTTCTTGCATCTACTATAACTAATTAAAACTAAATTCGCTGCACGTTGAGTGATAGCATTTTCTGATCAGTAAATTAGTCTGGCATTTGACCCAGAGCTTTTAAAGACACTTTCCTGAACATTTCAACAACATCCTATTTTTGCACTGACATTGTATACCCAAGAAAGCTATTTTGGGGTGATTCATATCCTGATGTTTATAAACACTGTGATAATTTCTGCACCAAATGATAAATGTTTCCACTAAATGTGGAAGAAATAGACAATATATCTCCTTAAATATCCTCATGTTACCATGTTCCTTCTTCACATTCAGGGAGTGTGTTTTCCATTCTGAGTTCAGAAGTCTTTTAAGACTCTCTACTTCAAGTAACTTTCTTATACAGAGGTGACACTTTCTGCTGCTCAGTGGGTTTCGTAGGCATTGAGAGACCCTGGCAGCACTAGAGACAGGTGACAGCTTGGCTGCCACAGCCGCCGCAGTGCAGTTTGGACAGAACATTGCTGGCAAGAACCTTTACTTTGCCCATCTTTCAGGCAGTTTCCCCACTTCCCCTTCCCCTTCTTTCCTATCTTTCGTTCAGATAACAACCTGCTTTTAATTACATTTGGCTGAAATATCTACAGACTTTTCCCCTGAAGCGTATTATCTACTGATGGCCAGACTACATGAACCGAGAGATATTAATTTTTTTATTGGCTATTACCTACTCTTGTTACATTTTCTTTTCTTTCTTCTAATTAAGCTGTAAACAGTTAAATGCAAATGCACTGTCTGTCTCCAGATTTCTGTAGCAGGTGGAGTTGATGAGTTTTGATTATCACAATCACAGAATACAAATAATTAGTGATAAGAAATAATATTCTATTCATTTAAGTGCTGATTTTTGCTATTAAGGTAGTGTTGATTATAGTTTTGACTGAGAGTTCATTCTGGGTGAAAAAAGCAATAAAAAGTCTATTATCTCTTACTGCAGCCAAGCATTTGTAAACTGAAGTTGCTGAGGGCCCAAGTGGTAAAAGTAATCTTGAAAACAAATGGGTCAGCCCTGTGCTTGTGAACTTTTGTCCTGGGAAACCAAGAGGTAAAGGAAAAGAGAAAGGAAGGAGGAGAAAAAGGAAGAAATACTCAATAATGCTTGTTTACTGGGTAGTATTACCTTGCAAAACTTGTTTTGTTCAAATGCTTGCGTAGATTAAATCTCCAGGAATACTTTAGAGCCGACAGCTAGGTATAATTTTGAAATTTCCTACTGGATGTTTGTATAGTTGCTAGGGTTGGATGCTCCTCTTAGCTGTAAAAGCCAGAGTGACAGTGTGGTACACTGGGCTAGCCCGGGGTTACATTCCATTCTCTCAGTAGAAATTTACACCCTATTCTTTCAACTGAAGTCAGAAATAACTTATAATTTAGAACAATGAACCTGTAATTTTTCTATCTTTTAATCTTCTGTTGAGAAGTATATATTAATTAGCAGAGGTGGTGAAAGTGTATTGGTCTAAAATTTAAATGAGAAAATATATATAAAAACAATGAATGTGGGCAGTAATGCTGACTGCTGCTCTGCTTAAGAGAGATTAGCTTCAGAATATTTTAACTTTCACCTTTCTAGAAATCTCTGTACATCTATAGAGCTACTAGTGTAGGTTCTTGATATTAACTGGAGGATTTTTTACATTCTGCTTTGTAACTGGCAATGGCAATCTTTCATACCAAGTGAATCTGTTACCGCTCTTCGACCCGAATAGATGGGAAATATTTCCTACAGATGTTTTTACAGCAAATTTGTCAGTGTTTTTGAACAATTTAGTTTTCTGAATTAAAGCCCCAACACTGGAAAAAATATTTACTTTAAAAGTGAAAAGTGATTTTTTTTTTCCTTTGCAAGCCAAAGAATGACTATGTAGATTCATGCACATGGTGGCAGAACATTAGCAAAGTTTATTAAGGGTAAGAGCTACTTCCAATGAGGTATTGGGAATGGCTCTATGGAACTGCCCAAAAATTCTTTGGAGTTTGCATGTTCTCTTTGGTTTCATGAATGTTACAACTTCTGCACATTTATTCAGTGGTAGTTAATATTCTATTCTGCACACGTCATCATTTAGCCTAATTTTAAAAGTCTGTGGGAGTCTGTATTTTCCATTCAAGAGAAAGAAGTGGACCATATTTCACGTATCTTTAGTATATCCCTTGTGTTAGAAAGATGAATTATGAAGGTAAAGACATAGCAATATCTGTGAGGATCATGCTGTCCTTTAAATTTAAACATCACTTATATGCACTGAAGCATAATCCTTCAGTTACTAACCAGCAGCACGTTATCTGGGCTCTTCCAAGTCAGACACCATAGCGGGCCTAGAAGAGGAGATTCCCTGCAGCACCATCAAGGGGATTGCAATGAGGCAGCAGTAGAAAAAAGAACTCACGTCTGCATCATTCTCTACCCAGCCCTGGGTGGGCACATCTGGAGTACTGTCCAGTTCTGGGCCCCACAGGACAAGAGGGCTGTGGAGCTGCTGGAGAGAGTCCAGCGCAGGGCCACGAGGATGATCAGGGAAATCCGGAAAAAAACAGGGGAAAATAAATCCTAAACCGGGAAAAATAATCCTAATCCAGAAAAAAACAGGGGAAAATAATCCTAATCCGGAAAAAAACAGGGGAAAAATAATCCTAATCCGGAAAAAACAATCCTAATCCGGAAAAAAAACAGGGAAAAATAATCCTAATCCAGAAAAAAACAGGAGAAAATAATCCTAATCCGGAAAAAAACAGGGGAAAAATAATCCTAGTCCGGAAAAATATTGCGTAATAAAAATATTGCGCAATAAAAATAATCCTAATCCGGAAAATAATGCGCAATAAAAATAATCCTAATCCGGAAAATATTGCGCAATAAAAATAATCCTAATCCGAAAAATATTGCGGAATAAAAATATTGCGCAATAAAAATAATCCT
>JAUBNY010000278.1:640602-657199 GCA_032275445.1 Crypturellus soui | reverse complement strand
TTTGGCTTACAATATTCTTAACTGCTGAAACATAACCAAAATATGTGTATAACAAAAAAAAATTAAAAATTTTTACCTCTCCATTAAAGAAGCAGAAAATTGTAGCCACTAGTAGACCCTGCAAAATAAAAAGATTTTGCTTGATTACCAACACTTCAGACTTCTTCAGATATATGATGATTTCCTGATAAAATTCAGATATAGACAGCAAAAGGAAAAAAAAAAAATGTATTACAAACCTAAACCTTGGGAATCATTTCTAAAGATGTACTAGTAAAAACAAGTAAGTGGGTCAGCTATCTACTATGATAGATATTTTTTCCTTAAGAAAATTCAGTGTATTGAGACAGTGCAAAATATTGATAAGCAGGAGTATTGTACAAAGATCTTCCCATTGCAAACTCAACGCAGCGGTTATCTTTCCTCCTCGAGCTGAGCGCGAGCGGGGCCCCACCTGGTAGTGCATGAGGATGTGCATGACGTATTCGTAGACCTCCTCGGCGATGCGGCCCTCGGGCCGCCACGGGAAGAGCACGAACTCGATGCCCAGCAGCGGAACCAGGATGAGGGTGGCGCGGACGGCCTTCATGTAGAGGTTGGACTCTGCCTTGTGGGTATCCTTGAGCTTCGTTATAAGAACACGGACGATGTTTAACAGGAAGAAAAGATTCACCTGTCGGAAAATAAAATGGCCGTGAGGATATGCTGGGAAAAAAGAAAAAAAAAGATGCACACACTGTTCTGTGAAACTAAAAAAGAAGACAACAAACAGAAGAAAACTCATGGTCCATGGATGTCACAGATTATGTAATACACAGAGGTTAAATCTCGCTGAAAACCCCTTCAAGAGTCTCTTTCAGAATACTTTAAAAATCCTTAAGAGCCTAGACCCTGACGTGCATATTTATGTCCAGTCCTCTCATTTATTAATGAAATATCTATCCAGATAATCTTATAGAACCTTGATTGTAATAAAAAAAGAAAATTTCAGCACTACTGTTACTTCACAGACAAAATCTTGCAGTTCTTTGTATCTGGCACTTTTGATTTATTTTACCCAAAAAAACAAGAAAAGGTCAAATAATTTCACAATAAAATAGGAAAAAAAAAAAGGAAAAAAAAAGGGAAAAATAAACAAAACAAAACACTGTGCTGTTCTTAGTGAACAGTGTAAGACACCGACATAAGCTGACACTGTTTAAAACTTGGCCTAAACTCCACACAGAAGTCAGTGGACCATGGCAATGCTCAAGCAATTTGGTTTTGTAGGCAGAGGGCTGCACCCAAAGCCCTGTGCCCCAAACCTGAACAGTTTGGTCTGTATCCAAATAGAGTCTTAAAAAGCTCCTGGCTTTTTCATATATGACAGATGTCCGGAGAAAAGAAATACAGATTTTTGTTTTTAAATAAAAAGAGAAACAAAATTTTAGGTAGAACCTCTACAGGTAACTGTGAACTCCGCAGACAAACAGCAGATCTGAAACACTCTCACAGTGGCTGTCACGCGGTTGATGTTCAAATCTCTCAACAGAACTACCTGTGAGACTTCATTCTGACAGATTATGGAATTTGATACAATTGTTTTCTCCAGTTTTGCTATCCTGAAGTTTGTTTGTCTGTTTTAAAGGAAGAAACGCACTTTCCAAATGAAGTGAGCAGAATGCTGAGGGCTCTTCAACCCCACAGTCACTAAACCTTTCTGTGCGTAGTATTTCTCGTCACTCAGTTTCGCCAGGAAAGATCTGAGGTCGCAGCAATGCAGACTAAAACTCCTTCAATATTCCTTGCAGTAAATAAACAGAAAACCTATGCTACATCCATGTGCACACGCACACCAGCCTGAGCAACCAGCGCACCAGCAAAGCTCGGGACAGTGAAGCTGTATTTTCCTCTCTCAGAACAGTGGCAGCCCCTCCAGAAAGCAGCGTCACGGAGAGCCTGGGGACTCGGCTCACGCAGCGCCTACCACAAAGGCCACCAAGGCAGAGGCTGCGCGGGACACCGACTGTGGGAGGCAGAAATCCAGATTTTGGTTCTCTTTCTTATTCCAAATAATTGACTATCCTCTTAGATGTTTACATAGACATTAAAGAGAGGGAAAAAAGCAGATCTCCGAGTGGTGAGAGAAGGCCGGACTCCCCGTGCTGAGGCTGCGGAGCCCGCGTGGCGCTGGGCCCTGCACAGCCCTGAGGGGCTCCATGCCAGCCAGCCGAGTGCTGGTGAAAGCAGTGCGGCCCTGGCAGAAATGTGTTTGTTAATGTTATTCATATTTAACTTACATGCTATTTAAATCAATTGCAACAGGAAATCATTCTACATAGGAAACTACTGCATGAACTACTGCTGGAAGCTTCCAGCTACATTTTAGCTATGTTTAAACAACCACGATCTCCTGCTTCCCTCTTTAAGAGATTTATTTAGATTTTATGCGGCCCATGTTCCTCATCCAACTTCCTATAGTGCAGGCAATAAGTCCTTCCTCATAGCTAAATTTAGACCTTCTCACTTAATTTCTGGTAGTTCAACATCAACATCTCTCAAATACAGAGCATTCGGTCCACTGGTGTTTGAGCAGCATGACCAAGTCCTATAACATAGTCCTCAAATGCTAATTGAAGACAAAACAGCAACTAGGAATAAAATACTACATAGCAGAAGTTTTTCATGTAAAAAAGCCTGAATACACAAAATCATTCCAATTGTTCCACCTACTGCCAAAACAAACAAAACGCCCCACAAAAATAAACTTGCGAAGACCTTTCAAATAGACATTAGAACAAGAAGAAAAGATAAATGAGGCCAAGCAGAGTCTCAGTAGGACTATGCAGCACCAATTTGGGTCATAAATACAGCACCATCAGGATGGACTGGATTTTTATGGAAGTGATGAATACTCGTCTCAAGTTGATTAAGTTACGTAGACCATTTTCATATTCAAGCAATAACTGGCCAGTGGAACTACTATCAAAAATATTATCTTCAAATTGACTACGATGGTTTGTAAGCTCCAGAGGAGTCCTGCTGTGCTTGCTGCAGTATAAACATGTAGTAGATACAGACAGTTCCACAGGGAAACAAAAATTGAATCAGACAAGTTGATAAAAGAAAGGCAGTCACAGAACGCAATCTTACATTAAAAAGAAAAAAATAAAAAATTGTTGAAGCCAATACTGGGGAATTAGTAGTTTTTAGGTTCTTTTAGGTTATCATAAGCATAGTGGAGCTTAAAAATCAACAGGTCCTGCAGTTCTTTAGTGCAGAATTACTCAGGACTCTGAAATTTCTACTTCTCTCCATGTCGAGTTTGTGCTGGGACCATCCTAATTTGGATTTAAATTCTTTCTTGGCATAAACAGAGAATTCTAAGATGAGGACACTCGGATATTCTCAGACCTGTCAAGCAGTCATTGTCTGTTTTTAATAGAGCCATGTGGCTGCAGCCAGAGCCTGCTTGGGCAAAACACCCGGGCATGGCCCTGAGGACACGTCCTGTGCCTGGCGCTCGGGCCGAGTGCTCAGCCTCTAGGCCCCTGCTCTGCACACTCCTCAAACAGGTCACCGAGAAGGGCAGAAACACAAACGGGGGCTCCTGAACCTCCTCCTAGGACGTGTTCATGGGGCAGTGCTGCTGCTGCCGTTAGCATCTGCATCTTTAGAAGGCTGCAAGTTTAAGGCACTAATATTATGAGGCAAAATAAACATTCCTTTAATACTGTTTATACAAATAATGGCATTAACTATTTTTTTCCAGTGGCACCAGGGCAAAATGTAACAAGAAAGATCTGAAAAGCATATCTGAAAAGCTACACTGAAATCAATACTGCTATCATTGAAGTTCAAATCTATTGCTTTTCTTTTTTTCCTCCATTTTGATCAATATTTGCCTAGAGTAAAAGTTAACATAACACCAGCAGCTACTGTTTCATTCCCACACTATTTCTTTGGTTGTGGTTGCTTGGCCAAACTTTTGCAATTAAGTGGACAACTGAATACAACTTCAGTCAAAATGCGACTTATGTCTGCTCCCATTTAGAGCTTCTTTGACCTGGATCTGACCACAGTTACATAATAACAGGGATTGTAAAAGCAGTGTTGTTGTTAACTTTATGTAACTGTAGGATTTTCAGTGACATACAAGAGTTAAAGGCCTGATTCCCATTGGCTTTTGCCAATTCTCCCTGGCACCCCTTGGACAATCCCCTTCATGCTCCAAGATCTTGCTCCTGCTAGTAGAAACAGTGTTGTTTCCCTTGTTATCTAATTTGCAATTTAATATTGTTGCTTAAACATCTACTAAAGCAGGTCATGCTTAGTAAAGTGTGAAAATTGTATCTGGCAAGCAAGCTGCTTAAGCAAATGAAGGTTCTGTTCACACAGCCTAAACACATGTACTTATCTTCTCGCCTCATCCCTGCCTTGTCTTTCTGAATTGACATACTAAATTTTATAGTTGCCAGAAAGAAAAGAAACACTTTTAAGGTATTTTCATACCACATATCACAAGCAAAATATGTAGCAGTGTTTAATCTTCATTATTCCCACATGCATTTTTCTTGTCGTGAGTAAATATGAAAAGCAAAAGAAACATTTTCAATCAGCTTCTAATGAAAAATATAGGCATATCAAGGGTAGACACTTGGGCAGCTTGCAAAGGAAATGGACCCAGATTCCACCAAAACCACAGACACCGAGGAGATTATTAGGCCTCCAGGATATCAAAGCACATTCTTAGCACTGACTTCCGTGAAGACCTGACACATGGCACTTTGAGATTAGACTAATCCAGTACATTTAAAATCAGTAGGAGTCTTGTCACTGTTTTCAGTGTGACTTTGTGGAGGTCACTGCTGGGAAGGAGAAAATGACTTAAATCCTATGATGAGGTCACTTCATAGAAGGTGAAATAAGTCTCAAATTTTACAGTGTGTAAAGGCAGACAATGCAGAATAGCATACATGCCACTGAAATGAGCAAAAACTCCCATGGATTTCTGTGAACCCTTCTGCTTAAGCTGAAGGCAAGAAAGGCTAAAATGATTTAGGTTTGGTATTAGGTATGCAGATTAGAGCATAAGATGTATTTACATGAACATACATGGCAGACCGGACTATTGGGACAGGGCATTATCAGCAATAATCCACACCTCAAGGGCCATGAGCTCAATTTCACGGGCAGAGTGTCATGCACATCACGGCATTAGTGCTTCCTTCAAACCTAAATCTACCAACTAATTTTCCTGTGAATGAAAATGTGGCCGTCTGGCAGGCACAAGAACCGCAGGCTCTGAGAGGGCTTTGGGGAGAGTTCTCCATGCACAGATTGAAATGGTTTCCAAAAGTCTACTGAATATTTTCATTCTTAATGAATTTCCCTGCATAATCTGAAAAGCCATAAGAAAAGTCACTAGACATAAAATACCTTTATCAGGTCAGCCTGAAGATTCTGCTACAATAAGAGAAATGACTGCAGCTAACTGAGTTCTGCATGTAGATGGCCTCCACAGTGCAGTGTTATCTGCATTACGCATTCTTAGATACTGATTATGTAGATAGTTGTGTAGGTAGCTACATACTCTGTTTAGCCACCTATTTCTAACATGACTGAATTGTATACGTTAAATTCAGTCCTGGTACATTTATTTGTATGAACAGAGTTTTTTTGCCTAGAATTCTAGGTTACCTGCCTAGAATTCAATGTCTTCAAGTAGCAAAGATTTGTGCCAGAAAGCACAGGCTAGTGCAAACTATGCTGGCAGGATTCTGCTCTCTAAAAGATTATGGGAATTTGGGGAGCTGAGGAGTTGCAATATTCTCAATGGCCAAAGCACACATTGCTAGATCAGTATTAAGACAGGAGGAGTCACGTATATTTGCAGAACTACTTCCCTTGCTCCTTCCCCGAGCTCCCGCTCCGATTCCTCCCTGTTCTGCATTCCCACCTGGGGTCAGTGCTGTGATGTGCGGCGGAGCTCGGTCTGCAGCCCGGACAGGTCCGGCCTCGCAGTATTGGCCTGGGCAGTCAGAAATGAGGGCTGAAGCACGTCAGCTAAAGGAAGGTTTTGAACTTGTCCCTCCAGTACTCCAGGCAATAGTTAGAACTTCCTTCTCACTAAGACTTAGATGCAGTGATAACCAGTACTGCAAAACCTGCGTTTCTTGTAGGACCACGATATAGCTGCTTATTAAGGTCAAGACTTGTTATTTTGTGTGTCTAAAGCAACCTACAGGATTAAGAGGGAATCCTGCAAATGACAGTGACCTGTAAATGTTAGTCCTAGGCCCCGGGCTTAACAATTTCTAAGAAGAAAGAAAGAAAAACAAATGATCTGAAAAATGATTACCAGTAAAGCAGCACAAATAGGACCATGGATGATGTACAGCAGATGAGTATCAGAGCTGATCCAGCAGCTAGAGAAAGAAAAAAAATATTTGGCATTTTATTATTTGTTCTTTTCCTTTTTTTTTTCTTTAAAGAGGCTCTTTTGCAAAACAAATGAAGATGCTACTTACTTGTCATTGTAATACAAGCTTCTTGCAACAGCATGTATGCATGCAGGGATCAGTGGAAAACCTGTGAAGGAAAAATATTTACTTTATATAAACCTGGCTAATGACTAGGTAAATTTGCATCCCTTACAGGAATCTTCTGTATTTTCAGCCTGCATATATGCCTGCAGAAAAAAATAGAAATTTAATTGGTCCCTGTAACCATATTTTCTCAAATTTCATTCAAAAGTGGGTATGAAGCCTTATTCCCACTGTCTTACCAGGAAATCTACAGCGACATAAAGAGAGACAGAGAGAGAGAGAGAGAGGGAAAAGGCACATCAAATTATAGCTATTTAAAACAGAGCAATCAGCCCTTAGTAACACAGATTTTTTTCAGACTGCAATTCACAGTAATGCTAAATAAGTGGTCATAAATAAGTATATGATCATAATTTTAATAGAGTGATTAAAAATGCTGATCTATTTTTACTGGTTATTTACTGGATATTCATTAAACAGCACTGCCAAATATTTGACAATGGACTGTGTAAATCATGCTGAATTAAAAGCTTTCTCAAAGAAAAAAAAAAGTGATTTGGAAGCTTGACCTCCTACCTATACCTGATTTTGAGAAGCTGCCCAGCACCTCTGATCTCATAGCTGTGTCTTGTCTGTGACCGCACTGAGGTGGTGGGAGCAGCAGTACCGGGACACGGTTCTGTTGAACGTTCTGTGCTCCTGCGCTGAGGCTGGGGACGGTCCTCACTCGCACGTTGTGAATGTGCTGCTCTGCACTACCTGAAACTACTGGGCTTGCTACTCCTTCAGGTCTTCAGCTATAGCTACTCCGTGTTTGCTTAGTGAACAATACAGGTCAAATGGAACTGCTGGAAAAATAAATGCTTGGCCATGCCTAACTCGGTTCTGACCCTCCACCCTAGACACGGCGAGACTTCTCTGAAAACAAACATTCATTCCTGTATAAACATCTTGGAGATGAGGAACAATGAATAATTACTTCTTAATGTCTTTTTTATAATAGGAGACTTATTTTCTCTATACAAAGGAGGAGTCACTTCCTGACTCCAGAAATGCATAATCTCTCGTTCAGCAGAGATAGAGGCACATGCAGCTTCCTGTGTTAACATTTCTGAGCCCGGGGAGCCCCCACACAGAGCAGCCTGTCATCATCGTTCCAGGCTCGCAGCTCAGAGGGAAAGGGACAGAATGTTCACCAGTTTATGAAAAGCACATTCTCACAAAACGCAATACAAGAAAACCGGGGCTGGAAAATATAGATTATGAAATTGCCTTACCCCAGCCCAGAAGGTAATACCACAGCAAGTGTTGTTTCTCAGCAAAAACTGCCACCACAATGAGAGTATGCAGGTAAATGCCTTCACACAGCATCCAGAAGTAATTGCAGCCCATTAGATACAGGTAGATGAACTGGGACACTTTGCAACCAACCTGCAGAAAAAGCAGAGCACAACATGAATATTTAAGTTGCAAAAATCTCAGAAATGTATTTGCAAAATGGAAGAAAAAATGGAAGAAAAATGTCAGCAAGTATTAGTATTTATTCTGCTTTTCTGTAATTATGATTTTTATTGTGACAGAGTCTGTAGTCGAGCCTGTATTTTATTCATCATGATGGGAACCTTGAGGTCCTCAAGCATGATGGCAAGGAACAGTAATGACATTTTCCCTTTTGATCTCCAGTGTTGTTTATGTTGACCATTGCAGTCAACAAACACCCTTAAATTATCTGATGGAAACTGCACTAGAAAATTCACCTCGTGTAGTAATCCCCTCTGTTATACTAATCTCTGCACATAAGTATTCCAGAGAATTAATTACACTTAGAAAATGTTGACAATACTTTGAGTTTTAACCTATTCATAAGAATCCACATGACAGATTCTGGTGAGAAGCTATCTGTTTGGCATAAATGTATATTTAGTCTCAAGGTACCCTAAAATACTTTTCTATTAAAATATTATGATATAGCTCATTGTAAGGACTAAAATATGAGGTTGTGAAAAACTAACAACAGATAATTTTGTTAAATTTTGTTTTGGACAGTGTGGATCCATTGTTTCCTCTGAAATTACTGTGTGTAGCAGAGACTTCATATATTTCTGGCACTTAGCCTAAAGCTAACCATAAATCAATATTGTGTCACCATGTTCTGCTCCCTAACTCACTTGTCAGTGGGATTCTCAGTTATTTCAAGCCTACTTTTATGGGCTTTTACAGGAGAAAAATAATTTTGTCTTACACGATCCCTAGAAGCTCTGTAGTTTTGCCCTAACTTTCACAGAATTTGAACTTATCTTCCAGATCTAACTAATAATAAACTCATAGCTAGAGAATTTTGAGGTTTTTTTGTTTGTTTGTTTTGTATTTAATTTTCTTTTTTTTTCAGTTACTCTACTCTTGTCTTTTTGGAGAAGCAACTGATTTACACTTATCCCCACTGTTATCAGGGAATGAGAAAGACCCTAACATTTTTTTCCTAATCTATTAAATTTGGGATATAAGAATCGGCTTTATCTCCCCTCACAAACAAACAAACAAACAAAACCACTTCTCATTTCAACTGAAGATGGCAGAGCTCAAATCTTAAGAAAGTTGTTAACAGACTGAGAATTACACTCAGGGTGTACTGCCCTCCTTGTATTGCCTTTTCTTGGTGGATTAAATCTGTCACAACCTCACTGAGATCATCCAGAATACGCTGCCTTCTTGCAGTTCCTTCAGTGCAGAAGAGAGCTGCACAAATCCAGAGCAGTTCAGTGGGCTCTGTCTCCCAACGTACTTTATTATTTTAAAACCTCTGACATGAACTGGCCAAATCATCATAAGACATCTCTTGTAGTATATAACATGGATACATCATTATTTAATATTTTTACCTTACTATACATCATTTACATCATTTCACTGCTATTCAAATCTTACAAATCTCTTCTGCATTGCTTAAGTTCTTCACATGCAAATCAACAAGGCTGCCAAATATACTACTTCCACTTACTGGATTAGTTGCAACTAACTCCTGGTTGTTGGCAATTGCAGTCAGGGAAATTATTGTTACAACAGAATTGCAAACAAAAGAGAAAAATAGATTTTTGTGCAGGGTAATCCTTTGGCAACTCAAGCTCCTAGAAAAGAGAAACAAGAACAAATGAATACACAGGGGACAATTATGTGTACTTGGGGACAACTCTGAAATTTTGAAATACCATGGCTCTGTACTTCATGAAGCCTCACGTTAACTCTTTCTTCATCTCTAGTCCACATATAATGGAAGTAACTTGATGGGGAGGTCTGCCTTCATTTTATTTGACAACAGAAGGCAAAACACATGCATTCAGTTCCACGATGTTGGAACTGCTTTTGTACTGGCTATTTAAAAAGGTTTTGAGTAAGGATAATACAACATGATTCAGAAGATTTATACATTTTATTTTTAGTGCCAGAAGAATGTTCTAATTAACTACTGAACTTGAAGAAGTGCATTGATATTTCAGTCTAACCAAACCTGTCAAGATTTTGGAGGACACTTCATTTCACTTTCCTTCCCTAATCCTTCAACTAGAAAAATAATGAGATCTATAAAATAATGTGAATCTTACCTTGACTTTTATATATACTTAAGTTACATGCAGAGTATAGAATACAGATACAAAATGCAACATGTAAATGCATTCAATTGTGTTAATTTTAAAAATTTCCTTTGAATCTTGCAATGAAATTAAAGAGAAAAAGTATCTTTTTAAGAGTTTTTTTTTTTGTGAACATATATTCAGTAATACTAAGTGATACCTGAAGCTGAACATAGACACAGCAGAATTGTATTTATCTGTTATTCTGTATCAATCAGGCCTGTCTTGGTGCCCATGCACGATGTAGGAATGCTGCCCATTCCAGCAGGAATACAGGTAAAGGGAAGCGATAAGGAGAGGGTCACAGCACACGGGTCACTCTCAGGAAATGCTTTGGTCACTTCGGACAGAACATCTACGGAAGCCTGTGTACAGCAAGGAGTCTGGGCCACATGGTTGCACCTATCTGCCCCCCATTTTCTAGCCAGGAGCACTTAGCACATTCATTTGGAAAAACTAAGTGACTAACTAGAGGAGGGAAAACTGCCACTAACATGAGCAACTGCTCTTTGCTGTTAGAGATACCAGAAATACACTGACAAGATCAGCACAGGACAAGTCACAGAGGGAAACAAAAATCCATATTTTTAGACATTTCAAACAGCATGCCTGGAAAAAATGAGGTATGGACATAGTGATCGATTTTTAACTGTGGTGTGTGAGGGAACTTCAATGCAGAGCCTGCACAAAAGCCAGTGAAACTTATTGAATTCCATTAAGAACTTGACAGATGAAAGAGGAAAGTAAATGACTCCACTGAACAAAATGGCCACAAAACTGCCTACAGAAGACCGTGCCTATGTGTGTAAGCGGTGCAGCAGGGATTCCTGGCCACTTTAAATTAAGTGTACTGTTTGCATCCATCACAGGACAAGAATATGAAGCACCCCCAGACACGGCGAGCAAGGCTAGCAGACTCAGATCTGCACGAGGATCAGAGAGGTGGCAATTCAAGTCCACCTTGGTGCCCTTAGCCATTCCGGGCCGTTTTACTAAACGCGGGGGAAGGAAACCGCTCCAGAGCCACTGCTAGTCAGGCCGCACAGGAGAGCCGCGGTTCTCCAAAGCCTGTGTGCCTAAAGGAAGCAAAGGAAAAAATGTCCCAAATACAGAGAACAGCTAGGAATATTAACTGATGAAGTATATTCCATCAGTTATTTTGGAATTGTACTTTTGTCTTTGGTTTTGATGCCCCAAACACCAAGCTTTGATTATTATACCGCACATTCTATAGACACGTTCTCTGCGGAGAGAGCAGGAACACGAGGCTGCACGAGCACACAAGGCCAACAGCTTCAGCTTGGTGTGAATGAGTCCTGGAAACCCCCGGGAATCCGTCTGCTTATTGTTAAGCGCGAGCGCAGAGGCAAGGAAGAGCACGTAGCGCGGCCGGGGCCATCTCGCGGGTCACGCAGCAGCTGTTCCTGTTGAGTCCTGCAGCAGAGCCACCCACACCCACCTCCACCCGGGCCTGGAAGGATCACAGGACAAGACACAAGACAGCAGCACGGGGGACATTTAAAAACGGAGACTGCTTTCGGTTACAGAAGGATTTCTTCCTAAGCCTCCACCCTCCCGCTTTTATCCTTCCTCTAGTCCTTTTTTTCCACTGTTTTTCTTAATGACATAATGTCCTCTAGTCATTTAACTCTTGTAATTATGATCTAAGAGAATGACCTATCACTAGACTAAACCCTGTGCAATAAAATACAAATTCTGCTAAATGACATATTTCCCTTTCTAATTTTATTCCTGTATCTCATGGCACTATAGAAAAATGCTCTTCTCCAAATTCACTCAAAATAAAACAAGTAGAATTTTTTGTTTGTCCAGTTTTGTTTGGGAGCTATTTTTCTAATGCATTCAAATACTGCAGAATACAACTAGTGAGATACACGTATGCACTTACGAGGAATTAGGTATTCAAAGGAAATTAAAGTGACTTAAGGGTTTAATATTTCTCCACCAATCTACAATCTTGTGAAGGCGAGTGGTGCTAACCTCTGTGGTGCTGATGTGTGACGTGATTTGACAGGACACTCGTCAAGTCCTGTACCTCAGGCGGTTGGAGTGTTTTGGTTGTGGTTTTTGTGTGGTTCTCTTAAAGAAACCTTTAAGTTTCCCTTGCCTTTCTAATCAAATTACAAATATTCTAGTAGTCAACAACCCACCAAATATCACCTGAAACTGTGGATATACTAAGAGAAAAAGTTTCTTGGAAATATGACAAATTCAAAGGCAATCCTGCACATTATCACCACCAACAAAAACCCCACCTGTTAAAGTCATGAGTTGTTATATAAACTTTATCCAACGCATAATACATCCTGGTATTAATCTAGATCCTTAAATACCCTTCTGCTACTAAAAATACTTCAGAGGAACTGTACATCCCAAGAGAACATCTTGTAAAAGACTTTCTTTAGCTTCCTTTAAATTCTGCAATTTCTTTTTATATCCAACATAGACACAGTCTACAAAATGTGGTTTGTGGGTCTGGATTCTTTCCATTTCATTCTCTGAGGATGGAGGTTCTACCAGAGGGGGGAAAAAAATCCCCAGCGCGTTTGATAAAATAGCATAATGGTAGCAAAGCAGACCAACTGCTTCTGCAGTGAGTGTCTCAAGCCTAGATGGAATTAGATTGGTTTTCGTATTATAATAAGCTCACAAATGTGAAGTAATAAATGGGTGTGGTTTTCTGAAATTGGCCATTATGTCACAAATTACTATGATAGCAGTAACATACTGCTCAGGTTTTCCTGTGAGAAAATCCTGTAATATCTGTTGGTCGGTAAGTAGAAGAACATAACTGTCATAGACATAGCAATGGCGGATAAAAGACTGTTTTTATTATTCCCATTCCTATGATTTAATCTAAACCTTAATTTCTTTACAATTTCTCATATTCTGTGATTAATTACTTTGGAATGTTACTCTGCCAGTATTTTGGTTTCCATTTGCTCCTTAATTAATAGGTCTGTCCCATACTTGGCACAGCCACTCCTTAAATTTGTAAGAAATTCACAACAGCTTTAATAATTTGGTATTATTAAAGAAGACGAAATGATCTGTTATTAAGCTTCTATCTTTTCAATGAGTGACACTTTTCCTTTCCTTACAAGCCACCGTTCAACAGATGATTTCTGTTACATATTTCTTTGCAATTGTTGTAACTTATTTGTAAGTTATAGATATCTGTAGTGAAGACTTGGAGTTTTAGATTTCTGAGAAAATAAGTGATCTCTTATAATATATTGTGCAGTATCAAACCAATATGCTAACTTCAATTACCTTCTTGCCCCATCCTATTTCTAGGGATGGCCCGTGTGTTGAAGTACAGCAGAAACTAG
Organism: Crypturellus soui; assembly: GCA_032275445.1. Taxonomy (NCBI): domain Eukaryota; kingdom Metazoa; phylum Chordata; class Aves; order Tinamiformes; family Tinamidae; genus Crypturellus; species Crypturellus soui. The sequence goes on along the minus strand of JAUBNY010000278.1, from coordinate 643,690 downwards.
GATTGTTGTAACCATTAATATTTCCTATAAGCTTTTAAATATACTTACTTAAAATAAAAGAATATGCCAAGGGAAATCAGAAGTGATGCAATTGAAAGACCGTGTCCAATGATGGCCAGGTAATACAAGTTCAGAGCAGTCTGCAATAAAAGAAAAAAAAAAAAAAAGCTCCTGTGATGCCTACAGAACTGTTAGTGATAAAGCATATACTTATATATCTCTGCTACCTAGGAAATGACTCTAATAGGATTAAGAAAATAAAAACATTACAGATAACGAGTCAAGTCCATAATCCTGTGAATCAATGTTTTACAACAAACAAACAAACAAAAACAACCCATCACAAAAGAGATTCTTTTTTTTTTTTTTTTTTAAGATATTTTTTGCATTACAAAAGATGCAGCTCTACTCAGTGCTCACCACCTCTGCAGCAGACGCATTAAGCCCAGGTAACACCTGGTTGCCCGCTTGCTGGGGAGCTCTGGCCCTGTGGCTTTTCTGGGCATGGCCAAGCACCCAGCACCTCCCCTGGAGGAGCGCAAACCTCCTCTGGAGGTCAGCTCCCTGGCACGGGTAACGCACGTTCACCTTTCCTACCTTCACTTTTTCGTGCGTATAGATATTACACTGTGTGTAGTTTGTCCATGTCCTGTTGCTCTCTGGGTGTCTAAACCAATTCCCACTTGGGTCGCAGATCTTTGTAACTTTTTCTACAGTCAGCCAAAGTGGTTGGAAAGAAAAACAGAAAAGAAAAACACAACGGTCAGTGCTGAAGTGCTGCTTCCTGATGCTCAGTATTTCATGAAAAAGACTGGCAAGCAAATGACAGCTTTATTAATAACACTAGAGAGACTTTGTATGGTACTATGAATTCTGAGAAACTAGAGGTTGTTGCTTTTGCTTGGCAAGAGAAAGTGATGATGTGTTTTTCTTAAGAAAACAAATAGATTTCTTCCCTCCAATCCAGTGAATATCAAAATATATCAAACTGATTGTTAGAGGACTACCAGATTAAGTGACGGGAATATTTAAATGCCTTGCTTAATATTCAGGATATAAAGTGAAGTTTGATGTCTTTCTGATACAAATCAGAACTGGGCAGGTAGGAAAACATAAAAATAATAGGAACTGCTGAAGAAACAGACTGGAAAATTTCTGGGACAACATAATGATAACTGTCTAGTCAAAAAGAAAGAGGCAGGAAGGGAGCCTGGGAAATACTAAATGCAGCCTAAGCATACGAGAGTGGAAGTCTGTGACATTTTCCACATCATCAGAGATGGAAAGTTTAGACTACAGAAATAGGAAAAGATGTATTTGTGGGAGAAACTTGTGTTGACTTCAACTGCAAAAATGAGATAAAAGAATTAACCATAAATCTGACTGATAAAAGTTCATCCCTCAGCACAAAAAGCAGGATATAACTTCCAGATCCACAGAATTCTACAAGAGTAATTTGCTGAAAGAAAAAAGTCAGGTATTCTATGTGATGAAGGAAAATATCATTAATAAGTATGGAATTACTATGATTTGAGCTGGGCAGACAGGAAGTATCAAGCATCCTAAACCTCACTTTATTAAGAAACATGTTGATGTACACGCACGCTTACCCGAGGGGTTGAAATCCTGGAAGTAGTCGGGACAGCGCTGCACGGACACTGTGCCTGCAGCAACGTCACTCCAGCAGAGCCACCCATCCCACGTCCTGTTACAGTAAGGACCTGGAAACAAGGAGACACCTGATAATAAAACTGCAACTTTTCTTTCATAACAACCTAAAAGTAAGAGGTGAAATCTGAAAAATGCTGAAGGGGGTTTTTCGCTTGTAGCAGTCGATCTTCTTCATAAAAAGGAGAACAGAAACATGAAATTAAAAAAAAAAATAAAACTGCACTTAATACAAATAGTTCTTTATACATATGCATTTCTTTCATTAAATATTAAAATGACCATCATTTAGTTTGAATTTACAGATTTATAAACCACATCAGATTTATAGTAGTGCTGGTAGATGAAGTAGAATATATAGATAAAGTAAAATATGTAGATAAAAGTGAACAAACGGAAGTGAACAAACTAATTCACAGAAGACCTTTGAAGCTCATTTTACTGATTTCATTTGCACTTTGGATGCGTACCCAGCCTATGCAGGCACTTACTGGCCCACTGAAAATGCAGTCGGATCCCGGAAGCGCTGAGGAAGCCTGGCTGGGAGGCCAGAGGCAGAGCGAAGGCCACGGAGGTCACTGCGGACAGGCCTTTCTGCAACCTCTCCAGGGACACGAATGCCTCAGTGTCCCCACAGGGCCTGTTTAAATACCTCATTGCACTACAGCAAATATTAAAATCTAAAATAAATATCCCTTGTGAATGAGCTAGGATATTATGACCAATCCCTTTTGCGAAAGACATGCGGAAAGACTAACCCTGTCTACAAGTTTGATAATGTCTTTCAAGTCTTCCTTCATTTTAATTTTTTCAAGGCTTAAGGAGCTCTCCCCCCATCCACTGCCAAGGCAACATTTTTCAAACATCTTCTAACTCCTCATCTGAACATTCTCCAACTGGTCCAGATCCTGCTGAAAGGTGGTGCCCCAAGCTGGACATAAGCTTGCACTGCCACACTCGTATCCATTTCTGACCCCCAGACCTCCAGCGAATCATTTCAGAAGAGGAAAACAGTCAGTGTAAGAGATGTGATTACTTCTGCTTCCCCCCCAGTCATTCAATGTTTTCTTAAGGTATAAAGTCAGAAACAGTAGGCACAACGACAGGCAGAGCTGTTGGTTAGCTCCGGAGAAGTTATCAGAAAGAACGTGTGTGCTCATCACATTAATTAACCCTCAAAAGAGGGCAATAATATCTGTCACGATGTGTTCAATTTTTAAAGAAGGAAGTTACTAGAGATACGGGGGTATTACCAGACCAGGAAATAAAACAAATTGATAGTGTTAATTACTCTTTTTTTTCTAAATCTGTGTATCTATTTAAATGAACATTTTATCTCTTATAGAAATAAAATCATCATGTTACTTAAGAGGTGATGCTACGAGTAGTTAATATACTCTATTACCTTATCTTTATGAAT
>JAUBNY010000278.1:614585-628941 GCA_032275445.1 Crypturellus soui | reverse complement strand
GACTGTGCTACCAGAGGTCATTATGAAAAATTCATCTTTGCATTCTTTCACTCTACACACTGTAACTTAGAGGACACTTCCCTACCCACCTTTTATTCAGAGGACATGAATTTGTGCGTCTCAGCCATCCTCCTGCTCAAAGCCGCATTGGTGCATCCCGTTCCACTGAGCGTGCAAAACTTCGGATTCCTTTTGCTGACAAATTTTGTTCACAGCTGCTGGCTTGGCAGCGATATTGGGGGGGGGGAAGGAGACAAATTTCCAAGCAATGGGGGAAAAACAGTACAAAACTTTCATCATCAATGGCCTTGACATTGCGGGAGCCAACAGAAAAAAACATCGCCCAGCTGATTCCAGGCGAGGGAACCACGCCGAAGGCAAACAAACACAAAAGCTGCTGCATTTATTTCCATCAAGGAAGCTGCTGCCAAGTGCCGGTTCCTCCTGCATCGGCTTCCTCCTGCTGTTGATGGAGCAGGATATTTGCCGAAACGCAGCAGGTAATGAATGTGATATTCTGAATTAATCAGCATATATGGTGGTGAGATAACCCTGTTCTCTGCAGAAACTGTAAGCAACTATTTTTTCCTTTTTTTTTTCTTTCCTCCAAAAGAGCTATCATGTGCATTATCATCAGGATACATAACTGGACCAAGAGCACACACGAAATTCTGGGCTAATTCTTAACTGAACATAAGTCTTACAGATAAGTAACAGAAATGTGCTCTACTGACCTTTTAAGTTATTCCTATAGAAATAGAAGCACTTCGTTACTCTTGCAGGTCTAAAGCAAACAAAGAATTGATGACATTCCATGACCTATCTTATTGCTCAAATACCTCTGGATTTTTCAAACAAAATCAAAATTTGCAGGAATAAAACTTGCATATTTTTACAGTAAATATATTTTCCTTTCTCAGGAGAGAGAGAGAGTATCAGAAAGCAAGTACTGAACTAGCATGTTTTATAACTGGAGAACTTGTTGCTTCACCAGAGCAAAGGGTCACTTGCTTTAGAGACAGGCTCTGATCAACAGTGACACTGACAACTTTGGCTGTATTTGCTTTGGCCTGGTCTAAAAGACATCCTCTCCCAAATGTAAATTTTGTGAGATATTCAGATTTCTGTAAGTATCATTTGCAATTAGTAGAGTAAGTTCATTTCCAGGATGTTGCTATCAGACAACTTCTAACTTTGAAGACATTATTGACCCTGAGGCTCTGTGGAAGGTTATGGAGAAAAGAAATAAATCTTTGGAAAAACAAATGTTTTAAAGGAATATGAAAACTTTACGTCTAAAGTGGTCACCGCCCAGACATGTGAACCCTGAACCCCACTTGGCTATGATCTTGGAGGGTCAGGCATTACCATAAGGATGACCTTAAAACATCTGTTGAAAATCAGAACATCAAACCAATGGGAAATTAAAACTCATCCTCAATGCACATGCCAAACCTGCTACTGAAACTCCACTGGATGTAGAATGATTGCAGTGTGGAGAACATTAGGTCAATCATATCAAAACAAAGAAAACCCAAAAAAATAAAAAACAACTCAAGGTCTGTTCCCAGGGGCCATGTTACCAAGAGCTAAACATTACCTAAGACCTGCTCAGCCCCCCTCATTCTCTTGCTCCCCGTTCTAAACACTCACCCAAAGGTTGCAGCAAGGGAAGTTATCACAGGCAATATGTGAAATATCTTGTAATGATCTTACAACTTGTGACTGGTTTTATCACAGCACCCAAATAGCACAGCAGGATTTCACCACAGGGTAACAAACACTACAAGTGGCAGACACCATCCAGTAACTTTAGATGTAGGAAGTGGTGCCTACAAACTTATTTCTGTTTTAATAAGCAGCCCTATTGCATATTTAAGCAACAATTAGACACCAAACGACTTCAACCCTGGCCAGGAATATTTATAACAGGGGGCCTGGAGTACGGAAGTGTCTGCCACCTAGAGTATTCACCCTCATGGGTTCTAGGTGACAACATGAAATGAGGGATTTGCAAAACTGCCTTCCCCAAGTCAGCAGCGTTACTGCCTCTGCTGCTGGGTCCCCTACAGGAAGATTAACTTCAGCATTACAATTTTAAGTGCTTTTATTATATTGCCTTTCTCTGATCCATTATTTCTCAAAATGGTCAGACAGAATCCAAATCAGGATCAGCTTTAACATCACTGACAATGGCCACTGCAACAGAAATCTCTCTTTCTCTGACCTTCCTTAGACCATTTTCTTCTATCCCAGCTATTTTAATGTGTCTGTTCAATCCAGAAGTATTGCATTTTACTCGACTGTTAATGTCTGTAAAAATTAAGGCCTTACAATTCTTATCAAGCTGTTAAGAATTTTACCTTATAAATAGCAGCAGGAGCTTGGTTCATGGATTAGCGCTCCTAAAGAGATGCAAGTGAAAAAATAATCATGGCTACTAAATTAAAGAAAAAAAAAAACGCTCGTGTGTAATGCATTGGCCATATTGACTGAGCAGGATATGACCTATGGTCATGACACCTAGTGACTTCACCTTACGTGAACACACTATAAAGCAACACTGGCGTTTTGAACGGCATACAGTAGTGATGTATATGCCATTTTTTTTTCCAATCACCTTAAATATGTATTATATAGTAAAGTCTTGATAACCAAATGACTACACCTTCACACCGTGTACTAACTGCAATTTTCAAGGGATATTCAGCTCTAGCTGCCATATAATGAATCAGTAAAGTGTCATGAATCACTAATGCTATGTTCCAGCAAGTAACAGCCACCTGCAACACACAGGCATCAATAAAGTCTATTTAAATTCACAGTTTTAACAATCTGGTAGCTACAGTCACACCAACTGTCCTGATACCTTCATTATTCCCATGCAGCTTCATGATCAATCAAAAATTTCCTGTGCCTGGATACATAATCACAGAGCAATCCCAGCTGTCACCCCAGACATTGTGAGTGAAGAGAATCCACCAGATGCACCTCCACGGCACCTCAGGCAAATTAAAAGAACTGAAAACTATTTTTAAATACTTCGTGATTTCTAAGCAATCCCCCAGTGACAGTATCAAGCTCATGATTCTTCTCCTTCCTATTATAATTGATATAATTATTGTGCCAAAATGAACTATTGCAGATAATCTTAGCTTTTAAACATGTGTCAGAGAACAAGAAAGAGAAGTCAATAATCCTAAGAAGTATTATGTGAAAATAATACTTTTTCTTGGTTTTGTGAAAAGCATTGCAACCAAAAATAAAATATGCACAATATATGTAAGACACCCATGTTACATTGCAGTAGATTCATAAACTAGTTAGAAATTTATTTAAAATCGCCCTGTTACACCAAGGATTTCTCAAAACCCTGCACTTAAACAAAACAATAGAACCAAAAGGGTGTTCATTTCAGAGACTAATTTTATCTTTTTAAACCTATGGTATTAACAGTTTTCTGTCCAAATAACACACCAGGGACATCCACAGCATGGAATGGAGTAGTGGAAATAGTAAACCTTTCATTTTAATTGATCTTAGGGTAGGAAAAGGCTAACATTACCCATGAACATTGCAGAAAATGCAATAGCATTTTGGCTCTCATTTTGGTTATTCATTAAACTGCAAGCAGCATAACCAATCCCTAGTATTGGCTCCACTTAAACTGCCAAAACACAAATGTCACTATATATATTATATATACACACACACACATATATATATATAAATATATATATAAACATTATTACTTGCATGCATATTTACCGCTATAGTCCCTCCCGTACTCGTGGCCTCCAAGGAAGCAGATCATCTGAAGAAGCGGGAAGCCCCATGGAAGAGGAGGGAAAAACAAACAAACAAAACCACAGAAACCTACGAAAATGGAAGTATGCTGAGGTGTACAAAATACACAGTATGGTTACAGGTTGGGTTTTCCTAGCAATATCGCCAACGTCACTAAATCACGGCATGCCCAGAGCTGAATCAAACAAAGTGAGGAAGGTGGTGGGAAAAGAGGGTACATTTGAAGCCAGAATCACCTCAAGACACAGCAAGGAAAGGGAAAGGAAGTAAGGAAAAATTACAGGGAAACTCCAGCAAAGGCCAGGAGAGCATTACGGAAATTCTGGGTGAGATCCCAACAAAAAGGCTGAACATCACTGCTCATAGCTGTCAGGAGGCAGCTGGAGGGACACTGGGAACAGAACTTGTGCTGCTTTCCAGCACCTGTTACGTGCTGCAGGCTGTTTGTCCTGCTTATACAGACTATTTTTTAAAACAATGTACACCAGAAACACTAACAAATGGGGAAATACAGAGTCATGTTTGCAATAAATATTTCCTTGCAGAGTGTAAATGAGTAGAAGATTCAGACGGTCCCAAGTACAGAGGGGTGTTGGAGAAAAGGATGGCAGCTTTTTACAACCAGAATTTGTTGTACTGGAGTATCATTCCCCGCTGAACTTGCTTCTGTGGTGGCAACTGACACTGCTGGGCTTTGCCAGGCAGCCCTAAAAATAGTTCTGAAGGTATAATCTTATAACCCCCCTTCCCTATCCCCTCAAAGAGCTTAAAATAAATATATTTTTAGAGGCAATACTGTATCTCTTTGTTTGAAAAAGACATAGATGATATAGACATATACAAACACACTCTAAAATAAAGAGTTCTCATCATATGAACAAGAACTGAAAAGGCCAAATAGACTCAATATTAAAAACAAATACTAAAAACAAAACACGTGGCTCAATTAGGTCTGTTTTGCTCAAGGTCTTTTCCATAGACTTCTGGTGACTGTTAAGATGGAAATTAAAGACCCAAGAGATTATTTGAAAGCAGTATGAGACCTCCTGAGCTCCAGCCCAGTTCATTTTCCAAAAGTTAAAACTGGTTTGTGCTTATGAAGCTTTCACATATTTTTAATCATATAAAGTATTTATGAAGGATGCTAAGCTCTATGTACTAGGGTTGTAATCTATAAAATCATATTCCATAAAAATCAGACTATGATTTTGTGTAACTTTTCATTTTACAGTACGTTGAGGCATTAGTGTTGCCAGCCATACAGTGTAATTCTTGTGTGGTCCTTAGGAGGAAAAACTATCTTACTTGGGCTGTGAAAAGTGTGTTCGGTGCTTCATAACATTTGTATTTCATATCCGTGTAAAGTTTTCTTTATGATAAACTGCAGTAGGCTTCAGGCAAAAAGGATATCTGATTATATGAAATTCTCATTGACAAGCTCCGTATCTTTGCTCTTTCCTGTCATAAAATGGCTCTAGCATTTGTCTGTGTGCAACATCCTTCCTCTCCTCCACGACTGTGACATAGGTGGAGCCGATCGCTGTAGGTTTTGGGTTAGTTTCTTGGCAAAAGCAGTTATGACGTACTTGCTGCTACGGCCTAAGGTCTGTTAGCGTTCCTCATCCCAGCTATATCTGCCACATCCTACGGGGATAACTAAGGAACTCTTGCAGAGCGATATTCTCTGAGCTATGAACGTCAGATCTTGCTCTTCAGAACTACGCTCTGGCAACGTCCAGCGCCTCTGTGTCTACGGCAGCAGCGCAGCAGTAACTGAGGACTGCATGCACGCCATTTCTTGTGTCTTCTAAAACAACTATAGAAGAAAGTGAAACTGTCTAAACGACTAAAGTGTAGCATTTCTGAAGGCAAGTCTTAGCACTCAGAATAATTTATTTCCAGTGTAATTGTTAAAGAGCTCAGAGCTTCTTAGCACTATTAAAATCTAATGGCAAGTCCCATCATTTTGGGTACCTTAGACAATTCTCACTGATATTCTTTTATTTAACTGTGGAACGTGTTGAGATGCTCACAAAGGTAAGTCCTGGTGCATTTATCATTTCCCCAAACTACTGAATAATGCTAGATGCTCCAGTTGCCATCGCACACAGCTTTTGCTGTGGGCGGGGGTAGCAGAAGCTTAAAAATGCTGCTGTCTAGCTGGTGAACAGGAGTTTTGTTGTGATGACAAATTCCCGTTTTGAGCAAGTAAGCTTCAAAAAAGTAAAAAAGAAAGTTCTGGGGAGCAACTGCTGATGAAGGTTTTAAACAGAACACAAACGCGTCTTCCTCTCGGTGCTAGTTCCAGGAAAAAGAGGAAGTCAACAAAATTAATGACTGATGATTATAAAAATACCTAACTTTATATCACATTGCATATAGCTTGTCTCTGCAACTTATAAACACAGAACATCTTTCATGGAAGTGCAGCCATCAGCTTTCACAAAAAGCCTGGGCAATACTATGATATTACCAGGTAAATTCGTAGGCAGATAAAGATGCACAGGATTCAGAGTAATGAGTAAGTTCCCAAAAGTGTTAAGGAAAAAATGCCTTTTTTTTCCCCTTTATGCAAAAGCATTGCAAAAATAACCTAAGCTCCTTAAGCTGAAGCATTTATTTTTTTTCATTTCAGGAAGCATCATGCACAGGATACAGACGCAAGTCAGAAGACTGACACTAAAGATTTCTGGCCAAGATTTGATTCAAAATGGCAAATTCTCCATTTAGAGTGTAAAGTCCCGGTCTAATTATACCTGTGACAATGGCATAAAGTCTTAAATACATGAAAAGCGTGATTTACTTTACAAAAATACAATATCCTTGTGATATTTTGATTCCGGAAAACAACATGTCACTGCTAACAAATCAAAAACATATGTTTCCACAACAAAATTAATTGGCCTTATGAAAAATCTGTCAGGGAGCCAACTCTGAAAGAACAAAATCATCTGTGTTGGAAGAAAGGTAAGGACGGGAAAAAGGAGGCTCAGCCCCAGCGTGTGTAAACAAACTCGCACAATTTCTTTTGTTTACTGCAGACTTGGTAGATTTGGCAGTTTTACAGCATCTGTCAAGCTACAGCTACAGTTCCATAGTGTGATTGCAGTTCTATATAGCCCAACAGCACCTAGAAACTGCTTAAGCCAGCAAATTTCTGTTCCTCTGTTGATAAGGTCATCTGATAACCCTTTAAAATTTGTAAAAACTAAGCTACTTAGGTGCAATTTGTGAATTAGTTATTGCACAAGAGCAAAGCAAAACAAAACCAAGGTTATCACCAAATATAAGCACCCACTTAAACTGTTTCATGCTTGAGAACAGACCATTAGCATCAAGCCCTCTCTGACTTGAGTTAGCTTGAAAGCACGATGTTTTTATTACAGCAGATCTGCACAGAAAGAGGACAGAAAGATGTGACCATGTTCTGGAGACAGACTGCAAAATTCCCATCTAACTCCACTTTAGTTCAACAGATAGTTGCTCACTGAAAATGACACTGTTTCTTATTTCTAAGAGAGTGGAGAAAGATCAATTTGCATTTAAAGAAGTTGCATGGGGAAAAGACATAAGGAAACTCTTACACAATCTTTTGCTAAGAATGAAAGAATAGGAAATAGCTAAAATTATGCAAAACCTCTACATAAAATGTGACAAGGGAAGTACTGAAAAAAAGAAAATAAAACCTCAACCACAAACTCTGCTGTGATTGTATAAATATCTCCTTTTTGGATACTTTTTGGATGGTGCTATGGATTTCTTGGTCAAGAAATTTGCATGGGAATCTTGTGAATACTGACTTTCTGGTGATATTCTAGATGTTTCCAGCTTTTACGTCTTACAGAAATAATGCAAGAGCAGCCTTCTTCCATAGTATTTTGGTACTTTGATTCCAGCTTCAGCAAAAGGGTGGGAGCTGCAGAGGCATGTGAACTTTAAAAAACAAAGCGATCAATAAAAAAAACCCCTTTCTCCTTCCCTTACGAAGGCGCAGTGTGCAATTTGAATTTTTGGGAAGATGAGACACAATTCTGCTCTCTTCTGATTTCATTTAATCACATCATTTCCTTTCAGTTCTGAAAAAAATATTAATTGGTACCATTTGGAGCAAACGCTTGACCGACGTCACAGTTTTGTGTTATCAAATGGTTTCCTAATAAACATCAAGTTTTTCCATCCCTTTTCTTAGGCCTGGACTTGTGACTTCACACACGCGATTCCTGCAGCCTACAGGTATGAGTGGTAAATAAAGCAGGATGCTGTAAAGGTTACATTCCGTACTCACAACTCACTGCAATGCTGTGAAAAGGCATCTGCTATCCACCACAACCATAATGTTCTTGTTTCATTTGGGGGAAAAAAAAAATTACAAGTAATCTAGTCCTGTGCTACTTATTCCTTAAGGTTGGCTAGAAAAAAAAAGAGGTAGTTCCATCAGCTGATCGTGCAATTGAGCATGTAACTATCACTTCCACATGCATCCTTGCCTGTCACTGAAAGAGCTGCTGGAGATGGTTCTTCAGGTAACCCTGCCCTCACGCACTCTGGACAAAATAACTGAAAACGTCTACTGAGGAAAAGCAGGATTCTGGCTCAGCCAGCCCCTGTATTGCCCGTAGGGCTTGCTGGGGAGGGAAGCATGGCAGCTTCTTTCTGAGAGTTACAGAGCAGTAGGAATCTTGCTCCTAGTGATCTGGGGATGGAGACGGCTTTGGAGAGATGCCAGGCCAAGGCTCAGAGCTTTGACAAAAACACAGTCAAGGTGTATTTGGTTGCTTCACAGAGATTATGTTAGCTGAAAACACCACCTATGGAAACAAGTAGAACTTAAAGGAAATAAGAAGGAGATAAAAGTAAGGTTTAATATCTCTCTTGCTGTTCTTAGCTAGAAAAGATTTAGATACTGGCAAATTCACTAGAGCAGTGAATCTGGAATTTCCCTTTGGAAGCTGAACTTCTCCAACAGCCTGGCAAGAAGGGCAATTGCATCTCCTCAAACAGGCAGTAGTTGCTTGATAACTCGGATAACTCAGCTAAGCCCAAAGGCCACGAACACACAGAATCCACACAACCTGCGACACCTCTGGCACTGGAAGCTGTTGCCCAAATGCGCAAAGTCAGGAACAAGCGTTGTCTGTGACAAGCCGAGGTCTTCCCCTCTTTTAGGGCTGGAACTAATTTATAGTCAACCAGTATGCTTGCAAGCTAGAGTAGTTTTTTAAAAAATTAGCCGAACTAAGAAACAGAATTGCAGCCCTTTCCATTGTTTCATGTACAAAGCTGTTTTTCAAAATCAGAACTTGAAAAAATAGATCAATGGCAAAAAAATCCAGATATTCTCACTCCAAATATTCCAAATAGTCTCACTTTCCATGAAGAACGATTTAAAAAATGAATTCCAACAGTATTCTCTGTGGAGGTACATTATTCATATCTATGCCTAATTCATTTAATCATTTAACTATGATGATCACTGTCCCCTTGGGAAATCTAGTATGAATCAGTGATTTCTAAATCACACATTGCTACAGCATAAGTTACAGGCCTGTGCAGGTGGTAGCTGTTTCAATCCTTTAGCAATTAGTTATAGGTTGCCCTAGTAAAAATAAAAAAAAAATAAAAATAAAGCTAGCAAACAAAAATAATCTTTACCTACATTCATTATGTTGTTCCTGACAATTACTACTCTGCAGGAACCAGATTCACACGGATGGTCACGTAGTGGCCAACTTCCACCCACCATCCCCACTTTGACCTTGCATGCAAAAGAAAGCAGCACTGGGACCTGCGGTAGGTAAGTACTAAGCATTTGAAAATACACATTTGAATATACACATATTCATCGTAAATAATGAAAAGCAGCTTTTTCCAGAAACAGTAGATAAAATTTGAATTTCACCAAACTGCACAGTTCCTTAGAAAATGGACGGTGTCAGCCTTAGAATGCCAGTAATAGGATGCTGACAAATAAAGCAAGCGGGTAAATGTGTAGCTTGGTCGTAACAAAACTGCACAAAAAAAAGTTACACTGTAGTGACCCTGCCTTGAACATCCTGTAAAAACCATTGTTCCTCCTACTGCTCTCTCTTTTTTTTTTTTTTTTTTTTTAATTACGGATGCAGGGGAGCAAGGGAACCCATGTAATGCTGCACTGCACGTGCACAAGTCACAGCGCATAACACAGGTGAGGAAAAGGCTGTGGCAAACCAACAGGAGGTTGGAGTCGGCTGTTAACTGGATGCGGAGCCTTACAAAATGATGGCACACATTTGTATAGCTTAGCTAGGGCTATTACATGAAAAAAGTATATATACATATACACACACACATAAAATTGCAGGATTGGAAGACTTTGTAAACACTAAGAAGAAAGGAGAATAATTTTACCTATAATGGGTAATAAAGGACAAGGAGAAGGGACATGAGAAAAGAAAATTGCAGTTTGTAATTCTGAGGCATCGTGGATTTAATACATTTAAAATTAGCATGAGAGCAGAAATAAGAAGAATCTTTCCCTTGTGCTGATTAAGAAGAGCTAATAAGTATCTTCCCCTTGTGACAACTGGATGTTTCACCTTCACTCTATGCAAGAAACTATGAGCTATGTAGGGCAGGATAAGCAGCAGTTACTGGCACCTTCACCAGATCATGAAATTCAGACCTCAGCCCATCTGCTTTTGTTGCCAGACTAAAATATCAAATAGACAATTAATTTAGCAACCACGCTGTGAATCCATGCCATTCATTACTACAAATTGACTTCTCAACTGCTAGAATCTTTCAGCGTATCAAAGCAGTCACATATGTAAAGAAATGTCCTTTGGTTGGCCCCAGGACACCTAACAGTATCCATAGCCTGGTCATTCTGAAGGCAGCATCATTCCACCTACTGATTTGTTCAGTTTACTTTCCTACAAAAATTACATTTTGAGATTACTTATATTCTACTTTTTTTCTTATTTTGGAGCTGGAAAACTGTACTGCTTGAAAGCTATCAACATTTAAAATTGTAAAAATGATCTAAGAAACAGAAAGGCTAAAAAGACAAACAAGAAAACAGCTCTACTGGACTTCCTAAACCATAAATTTGTATGGCAAAATGCAATTTTGAATACCTTGGTTTGGCAAAGCTGCGCTGCTTGAGGAAGCAGGGTTATCCCAGATTACTATCAATCATGCCTGTCTGTTTTCCTCAGATAAAATGTATTTCAGCAGTATCCTTTTTTTTTTTTCCCATTGCCTAGTCAGACTCAGAAAGACTTTTGCAGTTGGGCCCTAAAATCTGTTTTAAATCTGAATTCTTTTGATGCTGAATTCACTCCAACTGGATACACTTGATCCACTGATGGTACCGTACTACCTCCTGGCCTGCTCTGGTGCCCTAATGCCCCCACAGAGACAGTGCAAGAATCCTGCCACCCATCCAACAAACCCTGAAATACTGTCCTGCCCTTCACTGGGCTGTAATGTGACGCTGGGAAGAGCTTAGCATGTCAGCACATTAATGTTATCTATGCAGCTCTAAATAAAGAGTGCCCAGTGAAACTCCTTGGGTTGCACGCGTCGCTTTTAGAAGACGCATCGTCTGTATTGCATAATCTTTTCTGAATCACTTAGAAAAAATATATAAGTAAATGAAAATAGCAAGCCCAGCGACTACCCCAGCTGCTCACACTACATGGTTAAAACATCTGAATGATGATTTCTATCTATTTTACTAGGATCTCAGAGAAGACTGAGATGGCACATCCAACATTCAGGGGGTCCTAAAGCTCCTGTAAGGCAGTGCTGTCCCTTCAACTATCTCGGAATGATACAGCCGTGACTTGAAAGTTGACCAAACTGCTATCTGTGGTCAGAAATTAATCACTGCCAATATGAGAACCTACATATGGAAATTCAAATGAATATCCCATGATTGCTCTCAAGATAGAATTTAGTCTTCCAGTTACAACCACTACTCTTGTTTTATATAAAAACTCCATTGTGACAAGAAATAAGTGAAGTTTTCTATTTCTAACTTTCTCACTAGCATTTAATTTGCATCAGTGTAGGTCACTCTTATACACAAAATGATAGAAGGGATCTTCAGATCTTCATTACTGAAAACTACTGGAGGACTAAGGGACTCTGTACCTTCACGAGGTAATCAGCGCCCTGCAGGTACTATTCTCTGGGAAAGAAATGTTCCAGTTTTGTTTTCAACAGAAAGCCCTTTTTTCCCTCTTGCACATAGATAACCCAGCTGGTGTTAAGCATGTGCTTTTCTGATGGCTGCTAGTTACCTAGAAAAAAAGGATAATCCCAGGGGCCAATGGTGTATTATGATGCACTAAAGAACATGTTTAATTAAAAAAAAATAAGGAATTCAGAATAGTGGCCAGGTTTGAAGAACAGTCAGGAAGGAACCTTACCTCTGGCTTTCCTGAACTTCTTTAAACTACCATTTTCCCCAAAAAATCTTGAACAAAGGTGTGGAAGTCCAGTTACGGTACACTTCTGTCCTTCCCGCTTTTCTAGGAAGATGACTATGAATTTCAGTAGGCAGTAATTTATTGAAAGGTTCACCCCTCTTCCAAGAAACTGGACATTTCCCCCATTTCCAAGAAACTAGACCTCTGTGAAGACAAACACTTCTCATTGAAAGGAAGAAGGCAGCGGAGGTTAATTCCATGCAAAAGAGCCTGTGTAGGATAAGCTTTCGGAAATATTGTCAAGCCATTTTTTTAATGCCTGGCAAAGTGACTCACTCAGAGTCATCACAGGAAAGGAAGTAGAATATAATAAAAACGGAACAGGATGGGGGCTTAGACAGGCAAAAAAGTGAGAGAAAGGAAACGGGATTGTTTAACATGGCTTGAGGTTACAAGTTCTATAATAATGCAGGATGAATTTATGTAACTATATATAAAAGGTGTGCATATGCACATACCTATAAATATGTGCACACATGAACGTACGTGTGTGTCCATAAAAAAGTGAACTTCTTTCTAGTAGAAGAGCATTTGTGAATTGTCTTTTAAAGCTTACATAGTATTTATATAAGAATTAGACAAGGATTTGCTTAGCAGTCCAGTTCATAACAGCTATGCTGCTGCTCCATACATTATGGAATTCAGAGATATGGATTTACACATTCATGTAAAAATCCACCAGAATGCCAGAATCGTGTAATTTACTAATCAATAAAAAAAAAATTCTCTGAGCAATAAACAAACATTGTGTGTGTTTACAAAAAAACACAGCATTAACTTTCTTGTACAAACACCTTGGTGGAGCAGGGAAGTTTTCTCTGCTCCAAATATTTTTACAGGAAAACCTTCAAAAAAATCCTAACCTATCAGGTCAATTTTAGCTAATTTAACTTAGAAATTTTGGATTGTCTCAGTACACACATTCACCTGCTGCCGTCCACCGCAGAGCACCTCCTTGGATGCATCGTAGCTGAACACACACTACGTGTGCAACTGGCACTTCCATCAACGTAGAGAATAATTTTGGTTCCCAGAGAAGCAGATAAAAGGCAGTGTTTCAATGAATCCCAAGTCAAATCAATGCCTGTGGGTAGAACTTCTCCTAAATGCCTGATACTAACATGTCATTTGTAGTATTTCAAAGGAATACACGGAAAAGTGAATACACACATTAAAAGCATGCAATCAAAAAATACATATATTTAAAATAAGTGGCATAGTCAAAAAGTTATCCTGCAAAAACGCATTAGAAGATTACTTGATTCTACATCCTCTATCCTAAAGAGATTTATCCTTGTTTGTAAAATATGCCTTTCTTAATCCCCAGAGTGACACCTGCTGGTTTTCACTAACAGAGACAAAAGGACTAATGACCCCACTGAGGGAAAACACTTCAGGACAATGGGGAGCAAACACATCTTTTTGGTAACAGCAGTTTGTGCAGTGTCACAATTTTTGAGCCATTTAGGTCTATAAAGAAATGGATGTATGCAACCATGGAGGGGGAATAAGAAAAATCATGATATTCAGAACTCTTGGTCATTTCACACAATAGAACTCAGAAACAACTACATTCATTTCTAATAACATTGATAAGAAAAAAACATTTTTTAAGTCTAAAATCAAAGAGTTTGGATAGAACAAATAAGCCTCAGCATAATTCTTGCTTTCCTTTAGTGAATCTCCGTACATGCTGCCACTCTCACAATATTCTAATTAATTTCTAAGACTAGTTTCTACTACAGCTTGGGCAAAAAAATGGAGGTGTGATAGCAGTGGTAACACACAGTGATGTTTTGTGCCTGTGCAAATCTTGAATGTTTGCAATTTTTAAGTGTGGAATTATCAAAGAGCGTGCTGGAAAGAGGATGCAGTTTTTACGATTTGTAAGGGACGCACAGTCCAAAGCCAGCTTACCGTATCCCACAGTACATGAGGTAACTGCTCTGAAAATAAAATAAAATAGCACTAATCATTGTGTTTAGCCTCCTTATCCTTGGTGGACAGTATATTTGCTTGGGATATTTTTTAAATAAGCCCTGGAGGTCCAAGCATGTATCCACAAATACAAGATT
>JAUBNY010000278.1:583149-613266 GCA_032275445.1 Crypturellus soui | reverse complement strand
CTGTTTTCAATAAGCGCCAAGCTGAACGGAGGAAACCCCTGCCTGTGAAAGCCAGTGACGGAGCTGCACACTGGTGGAGCAGAGGTGACCAAAACACTGAGGTAGAGCCAGGCCTGTGTATACGCTCCACAGAAAGGAGGGCTAATCCAAAGCGCAGAGGAATTTTGCTCCAGAACACTGTAAACACATTGGGAACAGATGGTAACAACTCCTTAAAGAGAAAGTCTATTCTGCCTTCCTGACTGTAGGCTTTGACTTCTCACTGGAGAATTGCCTTCAACTTCCTTCATAAATGGCTTATGTTTAGTTCAGTATTTACTATAGAAGCAGCTAGATATACATTCTTAAATAGCACAGTATACATTTTATTATTAAAAATGCATTCATAGCAGCATTTTCCTCCAAGAACTTAAGCATTCAAAAATTATAGAAATTATCACAAAATACCTGCTAGTAGCTACACAACGACGACTGGATGATGTTTGTAATCACATTAAATATTTCCCTAAGCATAAAAATATACACACATTTAGGGATATCCTGCCTTTTGACAGTCAGTGGAAAAATTCCCACCGCCTCTAACTGCAGTTATCCTGCATCAGAAGTCTATGCTAAGGGACCAACATTACGTTCTTTAGTGTAAAGCAAGATTCCTGCTCATCAGGAATTCAGAATACATTAGAATTTTGAGATGAACAAGACTTGCATAATACAACGCTTGCACTTGCAATCCGTGTTTTATATTCATGTTTTTACATTCATATATCACTTAATATTGAAGCAAAACTGTTCATCATTGTTACGTGTTTTTTTTATCTCTGTTTAATCTACAGATTATATAGATTCTGGCCTGCAAACACACATATGTCTAACACTGCCTATGGAGGTGTCCCACCACAACCTAAAACTTCTCACTCAAGATAAACTAAACCTAAATCACCCAGCATCTCCTGCAGTGATCACGGCAATGAAACACTTTGAGCGTCTCCTTGTTTGGCTTAGTACCAGACCTACCACCTACTGCCTTTTGTGCTACAGATTTTCAAAGCAGGATAAAAGCCTGGGATTCCTCCTTGAGTGGAGTCAACAAGAACAGAAGTAAATATGGTGGAAATACATTTTTTTTTTTATTTTAGATAGGATATGACTGTGTGTAGTTGGAAAACAAACATTTATTTGGACCTGTTCTCATTCATATTTACCCAGACCCAGTGTGACTGCTTTGAGTCTACTGCAAGGACCTCAGATCCAGAGCACAATGATCAGTCTTTTGGCACATCACCACCAGGTTTAAGTTGTTAAATACATTATTAGGGCAAATGAATGACAAGATCCCACAGTAGGCACGATGTGACACAAAATAGATTGTCCTGGTTCTGCTCTAACAAAAGCAAAAACTTGAGTAAGTTTATTAAGGGAGAAAGAAAAAAAAAAGAGAAAAAGAAAAAAAAAACTCAGCTATTTATATGATTAGCTCAATCTTAGCCCTATAAAATATATGGATGACTAAATGAATCATTACAGATCAAATCTGAGTGAGTTACGGCCCAAACCATTTCTTAGCTATCCTTCAGAAACTGGAGTCCTTTCCTTGACTCTACAGCTCCATTGCTCACTCACACACATAGGAAAGTTAGTGGTACCAATGGTACCAATCACAATACTGAAGCCTATTCATAAAATCAGATCTACTTTGAAAAGCTGAGGTAGAAATAAGTGACCAAACTCTCTTAACTCTACATGGGGAGGCACAAATCACATACCTCCCATGGCCCACATTACCACAGTTTCTCCAGGAGATGGGACAGGGGACAACCTTCCAGCAAATCAGTTCAGTGTGTGTATGGAAAAGTCTCACACAGAAACACCCCAGGACACAAACAAGCTCCAAACTCAAGCTTTTTCTCAAGCAACCAAAGCCCAAATGAACCAGGAGCTAATTATCAAATTACTCAAACAGGATCCTTTCCCATATAATAAAAGCAATGGGATTAAGATAACATTTAAGCAAGAAAATCTACCAGTTTGCCACCTAAATCACCCTCTCCTCAAAAAGCAGCAGTTGTACTGAATTAGTCTTAAGGACCCTTTTCAATAAGCCTCTAATTCTCTCCAGATGCAACAACAAAATTTGTTTAGCTGTTATTAGGGTTTCAAACAGAATATTTTAAGTGTTGAGTAGTATTTTTACCACCCTTCCTACTTACCTACCACTGACTACTTCCTCAAGGATATATTATAAAAACACAAGTTATAAAATCATCTTGCTCACTAAAAATAAACAGAGACTTTTCCTCCCAGCTCTCTCTCCCCGCATATTGCATATCACACACTGAGGTTAATGCAAAAGCACATGCATGCGGAGCTCTTCTTTCTAATACGGCTAAAAATATATGCAATTCAGAGAGAGGCACAAAGATATCACGACCCGCAGATAGCACAGTTTCGGTCCGTACTCACCGCACACGCGTCTCCTGAGAACGGTTTCAGATAAATTCTTGGACGATCGGTTCTGTTCCCCCTTTCACAGGGGGAGAGATGTTTCTTTCCCTCCCCGCCAGCTAAGCACGAGCCCGGCAGCCCGAAGCCCTCGGTGTAATCCAGGTAGCGGGGCCGGCGGCTCTGCGGGCAGGAGGCTCCGCTGGGGAGGCGAGCGGCTCTGGGCTCAGCGGCAGCGATGTCAGATTGTAAGCGAGCGGCGGCCGCCGAACATCAGAGCTTCCTGTTACATCACGGTGACCCCGCCTGCAGCCCGTGTTAAGTTACTTTTCTTTCTCAAATAGCACATCCCGGGAAAGCAGCAGCCCTCCGCGTGCCATGTGCATCTCCGCAGAGGAGCTCTGCACCTTCTCCCCGGGCAGCCCCAGCCTGCCCTCCCCGAGAAAAGCCAGGGCTCTGCCGCGAGGCAGAAACTGCTCCTTCTGCACAAACAGAGACAGCAGAACTTGTCTTTTCACCATCACGCAATTAGATTCTTTTTTCCTCTTCAAACCTGCAGTGGTTCAGTTCATGTCTTTATTCACATATGATAGTTTAAGAGGACCTCCCTGATCCGCCTTTGACAAAACCCGCAGAGACTGCATCATGTACCACAGTGTAAATGCTTAGAAGTTATGCTGGGAAATACTTCTGTTTTTCAGATGTAAAACTGCATTATGGGTCAGAATCTTATTTTCAAATTCAAGCAAGTGCATACATTAAAGTTCCACCATTTTTTTCTCAAGAGAAAAATACCATACTCAGGTAAAATAGCCTTTGCAATATCAAGAGAGAACAAAAGGCAGCAGCACTTGTTATTGCTGAGCTCTATCACACGCTTTTTAAACTGTCAGTGATTTAAGAGCAGCAATTATAATCTACCCAATTTGGAAACTGAACTAATTGAAAACAAAGTGGATTAAAGGAAACCCTTATAATAGCTTCAAAAATTTTTATGTCAGGACCTAGAAGGCCGTTTTTCCCAGCGTTTCTATCACTTGCTCTTTGTACACTGGGTATCTGTGACAGAGAGTCAGAATCTGCTCTCCAGTCAATGGGCACTTGGAGCGTGCCTGTGGGAACTGTGCTAAGCACATGGGGGTTCACTGAGCACCGAGCTCGAGAACACCTCTAGAACTAATGCTCCCTACCTGGGGCTGGGGTTTCCAAAGAAGTGCCCAGCAATCACTACTTAGCTGGCTCCTGAAACAAACATTTTTGGCTCTTCCTCACTACCCATTGCTCATGCGCTCCTTTCACCAGCAGAAATGTTCACGGAACGTGTTGCAAGCAGGAGGATTAGGGAATTGGTCTGTCCATTGATAATCCTTCCTCTGAAAGTGAAGAACAAAACAGCATCACAACAAAACGAAAGCTGAGGTCAGGAAGAAGCAGAAAAGAGGAAGGAGGGCCAGGAGTTCTCCAAATCCATACTGCCACTGGACAATCCTAAGAGTGAAATCACATTCTAAGGTCACCAAAAGAGCAGGCATATGACTTTAATACTGATTTGGCACATTCTAATGCTGGTGCTTCTAGGATCTTACAGCAACAAGGGAATTGTTTCCGAGTTTCATAATCAGTAAAGAACTAAGAACTGGCACTCTATATTTCTGTCAATGTAAACAGGAATAAAACAGGGATTAGATCCAATTTTGAACAAGTTAGAGTAAACCAACTTCTCTAAAATAAACGGTGTCACCCCAGGTGGTAGATTCTCACCAAAAGTAAGCCAGGCTGCATTATTTTAGACCAACCTAGGGTGTAGAGACAGCAGCACTGTATGCATATAACACACTGCAACGTGCACAAGATGAAAATAATCCGAGCTGAGCACACATGTACAAGACAAGCTTATCATCTGAATCAACCCGCGAGATTATTATACAGGCCAAGTTTGATTTGACATGCAAAATTCAGTCGGGCTGGTGGATTTTTTTTTTCTTCTTTTCCATTAGTAAATTACGTTTTCTTATATTGCACTGATTCAGCTGTCCCTGGGACTTCCTTACAGCCCCTCTCCTGGTATTTGAGACATCCCAGCTGCCGAAATTTGCACTTCAGAGGCGGCCAGGGAGCCCCCGCGCTGCCCCAGGGCGGCCCCGCTGCGGCCGGGAGCGGCAGCGGCAGCGCGGCCCGGCGCTGCCCCCTGGCGCTGCCCCCCGGCGCAGCCGCGCTCCTCCTCTCGCCTCCTGCTCCAGCGCCCCGCGAAGGACCGTGTCCCCGGCCCGCAGCGGGGACAGCAAAGGGAGAGGCTGTGAAGAGCATCTCCAGGCCCAAAGCCAAGAGGCCCTCTCCCCCTGAGAGACTGTGGGATCAAAGCTAAGGCTGCCCCCCCGAAACTGCCACTGCTAATACCTGCCTATGGATAAAACATAAAGCTGTAAAATTATCCAGCCAAATACCTACAAACATACACTCCATTTTCTTCAGCTCTCAACATATATTCTACTATAACAACTATCTATCCCAATAAATACCCATTTTTTTTGCCCGCATTCTTTCTCAAAAGAAGGTAGCACCAAAACAAATAAATCATAAACTTTACACTCTCATTAATGTATGTTTAAAAGGCAGGCTCTAGACAGATGAAGACATTCTCAAAATGTAAATCAGTGTATTGGTTTTGAAAAAGTAGCAATGCTGGTTCTAGAAGAAATGGAAAGAGAAGAGAATCACAGGATGGAAAGCAGAAGTAAAACAAACAAAAAAAAAAGAGTTTTCCTGGCAAACCAGGAAAAAACGTAAGGCAAAAAGAAAGCTGAGTAAAACACATCTTTAGTTGCTCCTCAAAGACATTTTGCTTCATCATCTGCTTGGACTAAGGATCCATACCAAGCTTATGCAGGTTGAATGCTACATGGACCCTTGTCAATTCTCTGCAACTTCATCGCTGCAGCTATGGTCACCATCGCACAATGTGGGAGAAATCTCACAGCGCGTGGTGTATTTCCTCAAGAGCAGCCTGGGCCAGTTCTGGCAGGAAAGGACTGCAGGAAAGGGCTCTAGCCACCGCTAACATGCTGGCATAGCTTCATTCGGTGACCTCTTCGTCATTCTGCCTCTTATTCCATATTTATTCCCTGCATATGTTTCATGTACTTCCTCGTACATGTTCACCCTTTAACTCCTCTGGAGTTTGCCTCTTCTGCTGATACAGTGCTGAAGATGCTGGAGTGAAATGAACAAACATGACAGGCATGAAAGAAACTTCTGCATTTGATCAAGATAAAATCAGGTGATGCTGTAAGTAGTTTTGCCATAAAAAAAATCCTAACTTGATATGCTGTAGACCTATTTTTTCCCTTTTAACTTAACTTTGTAAGGGATGGTTACATGTAACAACTTCTCAATTATAGAGGAAGTGATGCTAGCTTCAACTGACAAAAATATGCAATCAGATAAAGAAAATGCAAAGAGAAAAAGCCAGCCTGTATTTCCAGGCCTTTTTCTAAACCCATTCTCGTTTCACTGCCTGACCTAAAGGTAGCTTGCCTGATCCGTGATCCATGTAGCTTGCCAGATCCGTGAAAATCCTTTGTTTGGAACAGATATAACAAACACTATTAATATAGGATTAATTTTTTTTTCCGATGGAACTGATGCTCTCCTTTGAACAGAAGGGGAACAGATTTCAAACATAAACATCCCATGGACTAATTCCTTTGTGCTGGCAACTAATCATGTCACTGGCCAGCCAAGTAAGTAAGGAATTTAATTGCAAAGATGTTCAAGGAAGCATCATCCATATTAACAAAATGTTTTAAAACTCCAGCTTGCCATCGATTACACAGATGACAGAAAAACACACTGCTTAACTAATCTCTTAAACTTAGTACAAACAGAGGGGGAAAAACCAACCCCCAAACTAACCACAAATCCTACTGCAGATCCAAACAGCCTTATGCTCTTACATACTTAAAAGAAAAGGAGAAATGTATAAAAAGTCAACAGCTGATTCCAGTCTTCACTCTATGTTGCACCAAGTAATAAGCCTAAAAGGTGAATCCCTTCATAATATTTTAAGTCAGTTGAAATAGAAGTGCCACATAGCTTTTTCTGTCACGCCAATGATGTAAGAGATTCCTCAAATGACTGTGTAATTGTTGCTAACACACAAATGAACGTGCATGATATTTCTTTAGTGTAGAGTAAGTGTAGTAGAGTATAACTAGGAGATATGAAAGCATGGGGCTCTTAGCTGTATTTTGGCTTCCTCTTTTGCTTTAACCTCAAAGCAGAGTCTACGGACGCTCTTACAGAGCACCTGGAGAATGAGCTCTGCACGGCTCTCTCCCCGCTCCTGGGCACATCACACTATGCAGCAATCACAAAAGTTATCATCCTTAACAGTAAGAAACCCTGTCGGTCCATAGGAAATGATAATGACTAGGCATGGAAAATTAGGCATTTTTACTGCCTTCCTCGTAACAGCTCTTTGCAAAAAGGTTCCACGCAATGGAAATGCTGAACCACAACCGGAAGGTGTCAAACTGGAACTGAAAACAGCAGCTCATGATATTTTCACGAAATTAATTCCATGTGTTGAAATGACACTACTTTTCTTCAGTAGTACATGATGTTTACAGATTTCTCCTGTGAGAACTGCAGTTGTCCAATTCATAAAGTAATTCCCTTGCAAGTCCATGGTACTCATGCGTTTTATATGAAAAGATTGTACATTAAAGAGCTTTGGTGTACCTTTCACTTTCACGAGCATTTTTCAAGTCAGACTTCATAAATTTTAAACAAAAAGTGTTGCAAAAGAACTTACGCATCAGAAATGGGACTAAGATAATTCCTATATAAAAATCTATGACTTTCACTTATCCCCTCAGATCTTCAGAATGCATAAATATTTCCATTTTCAACAGTAAAGCTTAATCTCTTTGTTGAGATTCCAGAAATCCTCAGGCACATAAAAACACATGTTTTCTGAAATCTCATGTGCAATTCATGGTGTACATACAAAGGCAGATTAATACAACCGTTCATGAATTATTCTGACATTGCTGCCCTGGCCCTCGCTACAATATCCGAGTCCCTCACATCCTTTCAAATATGCACAACTGCTAACAAAAGGCAGTGTCACAGAATCATAGAATGCTTAACTTCTATGGGGCACTTCTCTCAGCTGATTCTTAAGCACAACAAGAACATTTTCATATAATAACGAAGATTTTTTAGCAACAAAGAAGATAGGAGAAATATTCTGCTATCTTCTGTTTCACAGCTGGAAATTCTGAGAATATTAGGAAACTAAGTACCAATTTTTTCCCTTTGCTTTTAAAAAATCTTGTTATAAAAGATTTGCCCAAGATCAGAGAGATACTTTAGAGAGCGACAAGGACTTGGCCAATATTTCATGTCAGTCTTTAAAAAAAAAAAAAAAAGCTCTTTAATTTAATAAAATACACTTACGTGTAATGTTACCTCTGAAGCAGTTGTTCTTATGCTGATCTATGCATGGAATTTGTTCTTTTTTACATAAGAATTAAACACTTATTTCTGGAAATTATGACCGACTTACCATGAGTTTACTTCAGTAACAAGAATTAACTAACTCCCAACAGCTATATTTTTAAAACATTGTAAATATCCTTAAATATCACATTTGTACCCAAAATGTAAATGTCCCGCTGCTGTACAAACTTATACCTTGAACATTCTCTTATGTTCTTGGTGGGTTCATTCTGATCTCACATTCCTTTTACAGTAATGTAACTCTATGCACTTCAGTGGGGTGGCATCTAGCTTTCATGACCTAAAAGAAATACAATCAGAAACAAACTGAGTACCTATTTCCTCTTCTTCCTAAGAGTACTTTCTCCAAGAGTACTTTCTCTAAATCTAAGATTGAAATAATCACACTTGACAAGTGATTATTTTTTGACACGCATTAGGCTGTTTTTAGCACAAAACCAGTTTTCAGAGAATAATGGACCAATAAAGCAATACTGAATCCTGACTACCTTCCAAACATTGAGTTATACACCCACACAGTCTAATCCGTCCTGCTTCAGCTCTGGTACGTACGTACAGTTGAATTACATTTTAACAGCTTTAACCTAAGTAAAAGATAATGTTTATTAAAATGAATGAGGAATACATAATAAAAGCATAAGTAACTTAATAACATGTAATCAAAATAATCAGTACAGTAAATATATATAAATGATATACACTTAAGTCTTTCATTCACAGATGAGTAGTAGGTACTTCACATTTCTATAAAAATCAGTTAGATTCTTTCAGTGATGATTTCATCTCCCATAACTTTTACTGACTGTTTCTTTCTTTTCTTCTTGATTCTTATTAATTTTCTTTCACTTCTTTTTTTAATGAATCCTAAAGGTAAAATGAAGAAAGTAAGTTTAGATATAACATGACTGAAACACACACAAGATTATCTGAAATAAAAAAGTGTGTCATTTTCAAAGTACTTTCTTAAAATTGGAAAAAAAGAACATTCTGTCTTACCTAAAGTCTTCATATGACTGACCAATGCCTGGATGTCTTACTTCTGTTCTTGTACATCTTTCACTGTCCATCCTTTTCTCTCTAGCTCTCTCTTTCCTCTTTCACACTCTTCTAAAACTCCACTACATTTTAGCACGCCAGGAATGATTTGCAAAAGTTGCAAGAATGTTTCAGCCTGCATAATGTTTGGCTTGTAAACACAAAGCCTGCGGCAATACCAGAAGCCATACCTTTCTTGCAGATGCTCAAGCATGATTTTCTGGAGGTGAAATTATTTTCATTCCCACCACAACCACTGTAGTGAAATGGCCGACATCTTCCTGTTACGTAGTCGTAGAAAAATCTTCTCTCCTTGGCTCTACAAAGTCCTCTGTCCATAGGGGTCATGCATAAAGAAGGAACAGGGGATGGATCTAGACATATCAAGAAAAAACAAATTTTACCAGTTATTTCAGTGTTTCAAATAGTTTACTAGAAATGTAAAATTGTATATAAAACACAAACAATGGACTTGCACAAAGATGAACAAAATTTTCTGTAATGACAATATTATATATGAGATTTGAAGCTCACAAAATTTCAAAATTTATGTGAAATTTAAAGACAAATTTAATTCTGTCCAGATGCAAATACACACTACTTTACATAAATATCTGTTATGACTACAAAAAATCCTGAAGCAAATATCCTTGCCTTGAAGTCCAATAGCCAATGAAATCTTACCTGGAATTAGGATTTTTTTCCTATATATTTAGTGATAGGAATGGTAGCTCTGCAGTAAGAAATAATATTAAAATGTATTTAGATAAGATTCAAATGAACACTATGTAGAAAAGGGAAATAAAATCTAGGAAGCTTTAAAAATATAGTAAATATGCATGAAAAATATTGAAATGATTTTTCCTAATTGTTGTTAGCCATTTTGAAAACAGAAGGTGAAGGAAATCAGTGTATCTCATGTACTATTAATGTAAGCCTTTGTGTGAAAGTAGAAAGCTTGACCTAAGTTTAGTACTAGAAGTTGCCCTCTTGTTAAAGAAATCAGCACGAGAAAGCTTGGAGCTGGCAGCCTAACGAGAGTTGAAGAGTAAGGGCACAAAGCAATGGGGATGCCATTTCCGAGGTCTGAGTGTATAAAAGGAAAACATGAGGCTAGGTGAGGCCAGGTGGAAGGCTTCCTTGAAGTTACAAAGCCAGGTAGCTGTCAAAAATTGGTTTTCAGAAAGATTAAGTGAAAATTTTAAGGAGTAATTTGGGTTAAAACAGAGCTAAGGACATCCTCTTGTTGGAAGAAACAAAGTAGGCACCAGATGAGTGATTGCAAGCAAGAAGTTATGAATTAACCTGCTCAATCCAAGCTTGACAAGAAAATATCCCAAATGATACTACTACGTTTTACTTGTCTTACACATATTGCAACATCTGAAAAAGATTGTCTGCTAAGTATAACAACTGAAATGACATAGTGATAAAGCGTGAAGAAGTGCTGTGAAAAAAACAAAACAGTGACTTGTGGAAAAATGAGAGCGCAAAATACAATTATTATTATATTTGGAGCCCTGTCATCAACATTACACTATTCAAAATCAACCCTAAAAATGCAAAAATGCAAATGATTTGGTCTTTTAAGACCAATTTAATAATTATACTACATCTACTATATATATATATATTTTTTTTTAACTCTACCAGTTGTAACTGGTAACTCTCGTGTCTAGAACTAACTTCATTTAGACCCTGGCTGGAGAAGGTGTTAGCCTTCAAAGCATGTGTTGAGCAACATTAAAGACAAATATACTTACCTATTTTAACCTGAGAATTTGTGAACCTAAAGAGAACAAAATAAAATGGCTTGCTGGTGAAGAGAGGGACAATCTGCATCAGTTTGCTAAATATTCAGTAGAATTTAGATAGCATTTTTAACGTAAATTACTTATCTGTTATGTAGACTTTCCAGAGAGACACCAGAGTCCCCTCATGAAGTTCTCATATTGATAGTATGCCTCAAGCAGGTAGTGATATGATTACTGACAAATAAGGATTACTTACGTAATGCATAAGCACATCTTCCTAAAAATTATGTTGTTCTTTGTCTAGGATATCAGTAATGTAAGTGCCCCCTTCACTAAACCACTATTTCTGTTGATCTTTGTCATATTTAAAGTATCTGTGTATTCTTTACATTCACAGATGCAGACAGCCCATTAAAAAAAATTGTTACATATCTCATTACGTAAATCACTACATGTTAACATCAATTGGATTAAATGAACTCATAAATTAATAAATTTAAATAAATGCTTTCCAATTTATTTTATACAATTGCTCATACTCTGCCTCCTATTGTGAAGCAATTTCTAAAGATATCAAGCATGTATTTCCACTGACAGCAACAGGGCTTAACATGCCGTCTTAGCCCCTTTTCTATGCTATGTTGATCCTATTCTGTTTATTCAATAATAAACAGATTTTTTCACGATTTTAATACAATTTTAAATACACAATTTTAAACCTGTCTTAAATATTCAATAGCAATATCATAAAACTAGATTTGCCATTAATATTATTAGGCAAAAAATATGTGAAATAGCTCATGAACAAGCAGAGAAAAAAATAAAAATAAAAAAAAAACATGGGACAAGTCAATCTTATAAAGGAAATGAAAGCTTCCAAGTTGAATTGGTTAAAAATTTTTCAAGAGAAAAATCTTTCTTTCAGAAAATGTTGATATACTGAAATACAAAGTGTTCCTATCACACATGCTAATTTTATCAAAACTTTTGAGATTAGGCCTTGAAGCCATCTCAAAAGGAGCTTGGGAACTGAAATCCCCACGACCAGCCCTGCAGGAACTTTTCAGATGCCCTGCAAGTTTTACAACAGCCAAAGAGAGTGCAAATCTCTTTTTTTTTTTGCGGGGGGAACGGGGTGGGAGGAAAGCATTGCAGATATTGCACTGGTTTAGTTTTAGTGACAGAATACATTCCCAAACTGCAAAATTCAGTATTTTTTTTCTGAAAAATGGGATCAACCAATTAGAGAAATAAGGGGGAGATACAAAAAGGCTATTGTTAATCTTACCCTTCATTGTTACCTAAGCAATCTTTAAATTAATATTAATTTTATAGCTTTAATATTAATTCTTATAGCCTCTTTCTGAATGCTCTCTGCAGTGTAAACAGATGACACAATCTCATTTCAGACACATGCTTGGTCAGATTTATTTTATGGACTAATACTTACCTAAAGCAACCTCAATCCTGCATTTCAGCAATAAACATTCTCCCTCAGGCCTAGCCAGGTTTGAAATATGTGGTAATGAAGTGTTAATTGATGATAGTACAAAAGTAGTTCAAAATGGTTTTCACAAGCTAGATAATATTTAATGCTTCTCATTTTTAGACACAAGAATGTAACATCATAAAGCTTTCAGATTTACCACACAATTTTTGATGTAGGCATATTTAAGTTTGTCATTTCTGGTTGTAGCAAATAACAAAATATAAAAAAAAAATCTTCAGGTAGACAAGCTGTTACAAAAAGTGTCACTTGACAGTTCTCTACAGGTACGAAGTGGTGCAGACACATTATCTCAAATACAGTTGTGTTAATTTACATCTGCAAAAGATCAGGTCCTGACTTTGAGGAATGTTAACAGGAACGGAGCCTACGTGCCAGTCCACAACCACAGTTAAAAAATGAATTCTGAACCAACATTCTGTTTATATTTCATGAGTCAAACGTGGAGTATAGCCCTGGTAATTTCACACCACAGATCACTTTAATCTAAATTCAGAAGATTTGGTATTTGAGTTCACTTTTTCCAACTTCCCCAGAATAAAAGCTCAGATCTTGCAGAAGAATGAGGCCAGAAGAGTCTTCATTCCCTGCAGGATGTGCATTGCTGAGTGACAGCACTAGGAGATCCGTGTTATGTATTGGATGAAGAAATTAGTTTCATTCAGCCATGAAGGAATTTTCTGAAGATCAAGAACTTCGTTAGAAATCTATTAATCTGATATTATCACAGGGTTATACATACCACTAATAATCTGCATCTTATCTTGAAATCTAGATGAAATAGCATTTCAGTTGCAAGCATTTCAATCCTATAAGGGACAACTGCTTGCAATTTTTAAATTTATTAAAAGCAAAAAAAGAAAAACACACACACAGGTTGATACACATGTAAAAAAAAAAAAAAGAATCTTATGGCAGCAGACAAGGGACTTTGATTGTGCTTAAGAAGACTGGAACCAGCCATTCCCTCTCAGACAGCCCCTCCTGACCTCACACAGCCTGGAAGGCTCAGGCTGCTACCACAAAGTCAGTAACTGGCTGCAGGATGGACATCAGTCGGATACTCCTGCACTTCTATGGGGAGGAAAGTGAGGAATCTTCAGCGTTGAAACTCACTGGTCCTTCCAAGGCCATGTTTCTTTCCTGAGTCAATGATGCAGACTCCAGGCACCATTAGTCCCTCAGTCTTTCTCCTACCAACCTTCTACCTTCATCTCTCGCTCAAAAAACAGCTCCTACAGAAAATTCAGTAGTCCTGGTACCACCAAGAACCCTTCATTTTCAGGTTCCTCTGAGAAAATGGCATGAAACACGCCCTTTTGCTTCTAGACGTTAGTTATGTTGGGGATTGGGAGGTTCATATTGTGAGGAAAAATCTTCAAGAAACGTGTATACTATCATGTTCTTATGCTTATTACCAGATCCTCAATTATGCAAATATTTTTAGTAAAACAAGCTTCCAAAAGCTTTACCATTCTATATAAAGATATTTTGATAACCGTGCATTGATGCTATTTATTAAAAAAAAAGAAAAAAAATCTGTCATGGAAACTTACCTCAACCCAAAATGCCTGTGACCGCAATGCATCAAAAAGAGAATACAACACACATTCAAGCTTATTTAGATATATATTTCTTGGCAAAGAGCACAGAAACATTATCCTGTATCTCCTTGTTTTATAGACCATATAAAACACAAAAACCTTAGTGAATCTGCAAGTGATCACACAATCCCCAAAAATACCATTAGGTGCAAATGCAAGAAAACCAACAGATATTCTTGGTAGGAATGCTCAGTCTTTTTCCAACTGTTTCTTGTTTCCTCTTGCACAACTGTGGATCATAAAAATGACAGGCCTCAATTTCAAACACCCTTTATAACATCAAGAAAAAGCAGTGGTCTATAGTGTACAGCCCCCAGCTACAGACACTGTTAAAACCAAGTCTATGTGCTCCTGAATCTTGTTTGCACTGGGCCACACATCAGTGCAGCACACCCGGCAGTAAAAGTAGACCCCAAAGTAAACTGCCTGACTTTGGCCATAGTCACTTTCAGAATGGGGCTTAATGTGGTCTTAGTGAAAACAAGAAATTAGTATGGAAAATAGGCCATATTCCATAATCCAAATATGGTCTTAATGGGTGAAAGCAGTTTTAAATCAGTTGTCCATCAGCAAAAAAAGTATTCTTTTGACTAAGAGAACTGAGCATCACTACTTGGGACTTTGATTTTGGTCTTTAAATCTTCCTAGGAAGCACACACTTTCAGAGGAGAACCAGATTTGTCAGTGTTTCAGTTTGCTATTTCCATAGAAGTGAGAACCAATATATTACTTTACCATGACCTTCTCTGCTAATGAAGATCACATACAGACAAAAACCTGTTCTTTAGTTGCATATACTGGATATATTGAAATATGTATGGAAATGAAAAAGCAAAGCAGTGTGTGCCTTTAGCAGACCAAAAGCTAGAACTGGGAAAGCAAAAACTCACCAAGAAAACTGGGAATGCGGTCCTGTTCCTCTCCTGGGAAGCTTCCGTTAACAATGTTGGACTGCTTTTCATTTGGAACAGTTGGTAATAAATTTTCTAAAATAAAAAAAAAAAAAGTGGGAAGAGTAAGTGACGGATCATCTAAACACTGCAGAGTTTAAAAATAACCTGTGATGGGCACCCATTTGCCCTGCCCCACGATGTTATTACTAGCGCTAGAAAGAAATTTTACTTCAGGCCTCCAAAGTATATGAAACCCATGTTCTGATATAACACTAGGCAAGATTCTTTTTTTCTTCCTTCACTTTATTAATATAAGACTTAAATTGAAAACAATAACAACCTTATGTTTATTATCGTATTACTAGGAAAGAGTCTAGGCTTTGTAGTTATAACTCTCTTTCAAAATATGTTCTATTACTAACAACCAAATAGCTACAAAAATGATTTAAAGCTATTGGTTATACTACGCTTATATATTTCAATCAAGATATATGTCCTCTAGCACACTGGAAAGTGAGTGAACAAGATGAGGAGTCCCTGTATTTAAAAAAGACAGTAACAGTTAACTTTGAAAAAAACCAAATTCTTACCAAAAAATCCAGGAAACTGGTTACGCTCTTCTTCTGGGGAACTACTGTTCACAGTGTTTGGGTGATCTTCAGTTGGAGCAATTGGCAATAAATTTGCTAAAAGTAAAAGAAAACAATGATTTAAAAAAAAAATCAGTATCAACATCTTAGTATCTCTACAGTTCTAAATACTTTGATTTATTTTAATAACAGAAATGATCCCAAATCATCCCCCTTTTCTTGTTAATACAAATTTACAAGGAGATGTCATTCCAGATTGAAGTTAGGGAAAGAAAAGCCTTCTGGAATTTTTGATCCAGGAGATGAAAGTGAAATCAGAGCTCATGCAAAACACTTCAGAGAAGGTAGGTTCCGTATGTCTAACTTTTTAAAGTTCTCAAAAAGGAACCATAGTGGATCTGTGTCTAAATTTGA
The DNA here is from genome assembly GCA_032275445.1 of Crypturellus soui. Lineage (NCBI taxonomy): Eukaryota > Metazoa > Chordata > Aves > Tinamiformes > Tinamidae > Crypturellus > Crypturellus soui. Next base: position 597,507 of record JAUBNY010000278.1, on the reverse strand, counting down.
ATGAGCTTAAATCTGCCTTGCCAAAAGGATATTATGAAACAGTCCTGGAAAAAGGCCCATGAGAGAATAGCAAGACAAAAGTGTCTGGAGCCTTGGATGGGAAAATGTGCTTGTCCCATGAAAAAAATGAAGCGCTCGGAGAAGCAGAGAGGTGTTACAAAGGTTACTGTATTCTGAAATAGAACAACTCATAAGAATTCATAGCAGGAGGAAGCAGAAGGATGATCCTGGGTCAGTCTAAGTGCCTGTTGCACAGTCTCAGCTGCCTAGCTTTATCATCCAGAAGAGAAGGAAGTGAACATTTCTCATTCCCCAGGTTATGTATGATTCCTTGGTGGGAAGCCAGCAGCACAGAGTAAGGAAACAGCAAAAGAGAAAAACAGTGAAAACAGAAGTTCCTATTTTGGAATTTCTTTTAACTGTGAGAACTGGTTTGAAAAGAATATAATCAAATGTTGGGGTAAATATATGTATATATATATATTTACATTTTTAAACATTATAAAGCCAAGTAGCTGCCATATCTTAGGTAAACTATGAAGCCTTGTGTGGCTGATGGAGGACCACAATAGGCCCATTTCTTCATTCACTGTTATTATACTCTCTACTACTATAAAGACCCTGCTTTCTGCAGCACAGATACCCATATTTTCAGAATGCATTCAAAAAATTTCATGCAACTTCTATGTTAGGGATGTAAGCTTATAATATTTATCCCTTCATTACACATTTAATAGAGAAATGTATGACACTTCAAGGTATGAGGAAACTCATGGTGGAATATGTTCCTTCTCTGGCTGAAAATGGTGTCACTCCAATTTCTCCATCTGCCCATATTCTAACCTTACCTTCCAAGTTACATATCACACATATAGCTTCTTATTTCAATTTAAATATATGTAGTGATATGAAAATTTACGAAAATTAATAATGTGTGCTTCATACACAGGTTACATAAATATTTTGCAAGGATTTTTAAAATTAAAATATATGCAGTTAATTATTTGATGTGAAAAAGGTAAAAAGAAGTGATATCCAGTAAAAATACCAGTGCATGTCAGATTTATAAAGATTTTCCTTTTTACTTAATATTTTTCTTCTTTATATGTTTTTAATAATAAATGAACGTGTCAGCTTCAGGTATAAATCAGTGCACTTTCTAGATCCACTGAGTTGCCTCTTTTTTAACCTCTGAAAAATACCTTAAAAACACAGCATTTTTTTAAGACAATAATGAAGCTAAGAATAACAACAACAACAACAACTCACAGCTGCTTTGGCAGGTAGCCTGGCATTCTTCCAAGTTCTTAAAGTTGTTCTGGTTTCCTAGGCACCCACCATACTTGAATACTTCACATATCTTTGTCTCTTTGTTATAGAAATACCTGGAGAAATAGCCTCGGCAAATTCCAGGGTCTTTCTCATGAAAGCAGAAGTTGGGCTTTTCTACAAACAACATCAAAGGATGAACAAGGTTGAGGGGAGGAGAAAAAAAACACAACACATTTTAAGATAACTACTGAACTGAAAAAAAAAAAAAAAAATCTGCAACCTTGGACTAAAGACAGCTGCTTTGTTGCACTGCTTTTGTTCTAGTTATAATATCACAAAATTGCATTGGAACATTATAGGGACACTTTTATTGCTTTTTCTTCTTTTTTCAAACAGACAGCATCCAGTAAATTATACCCTGGAAAATGAGGATTGATGACATCTTTAAGTGTCCTCCTCCTATGCTGAAGCTCTAGGAAGAGGAAAACTAGTTTTTACTCTATTTTTTTAATTCTTTCTGTTTATGTACTTATTTTAGTTAATGATAGTTAACAGAAAGAATTTTTAAAATAGAAGGAAAAAGGAAATAGTTTTTTTTTTTTTAAAAAGGAACAAAAAAAATCTAACAATGCATTTTGCCTGCGACAGACCACTGCTATAAATAGATACAGGAAACTGGGAGGCAGAGCAGCTATTCTAAGAATCATTTTTCAGTTCCAGTTCCTAGTCTGCAATCTGTAATTACACTACCAAGCAATAAAAAGTTAATAAATATAATATAACTTGATTAAATATCAAGATACATTAGTGTATTTATCTTTTTTTCTAAATTATGTTTTCAAAAGAGAAATATGCAAAAACAATGAAATGCATCTGTAAGTATTCTCAAATTCTTGCTGGTATAAACTTTGAAAAATGATTCTTGATTGAGCTGCCTTGCAGAAAAAAAAAAGTGTATTCCACTATCACATACCACAACAACATCAGACGTGACACAGAGGCAACCTTTACAAATGAAACTGTACAGAATATTGAGACAATATGACGAGCAATGACACTGCGATGGCAGAGGGGAACTTTGAGTATCAGCAGAGGACTCAGTACGGATGAGCCCCAAACACAGCAGGAGGCAAGGTGGATAAACCATCACAAAATTAAGTACCAAACTTTGGTACTTAACTACCAAAAAATCCATGACAGCTACAAAAGTTCCCTCAAAAGATCACAGTGTTTCACGCAAACCATTCTCCAAGCTTAAATTCGGAGCTGACCACTTTCCACCGGATACTTAGGAAGCCTGAGCATGAGGCATTTAAATTAGTGTGAACAGCCTTTCCTGTCAGGAGTTTCAGCAGGCGAGAACTGCAGCCTCTGCAGAGGCTATGCTAAAGTGGGTCTGCTTCTGCAAGAACAGGAAAACTCACTGTGAATGCATTATTCTTCCAACACTTTATAAAAGTTGTGTAGTATGGTTAGTCGCATAAGACTTGCATCCCTGAAGAAACCTTTTCCCTCATTCCCGAAGAAAGACAATGAAACAACCATACTGTGCTTGCTTCTGAGGGAAGGAACTGCAGCTATCATCTTTGGTAGCTAGAACTGTCCACAAAATATAAAGATCAGGAGTAAAATTTAACTTCTGTTGGACATTGCTGTTTTTATTAGGAGACAGTCAAAACAATACATAAAGGATCTACCAAAGAAGATTAATCCTCTTATTGAATAGGGGAGTAAGTATAATTACCTTCCTTAAATTTTCCCAATGTCCTCTTCACAGGAAATTCTGTAATATAAGTAAAAAGAAGAATATTTAACAGAGAAATGAATTCTCACCTTTATGTGATACCAAGCAGTGACTATGAATGCTGAGGAGGAGAAATACCTCATCTTCCTCCTCTCTTTTCTCTCTTTATTAAAGAAGCTCAAAAGTTTGTTCTACCAGAGGACTCAAATATCAGTTCTCTGGTGTTAGAAGACTTGAGAATTCAGAAAGTACTGGAATGAAATGATGCCATTATTGAATTGTATAGGGAAATTCTTTCCCAACTTTTTAAAAGCAGAATGTTATGGTAGGTAATCTTACTCCTCGAAATAGATTTAATCTGCAGCTTTGACCAAGTGCTACCCCAGATATTGATATTGCTAACAGCTTTGGCGTTGATGTAGTTAGGGATGACCATAAGTCTCATGAGAGGCCGTGCTACCTAAATTCCTTTGCTATGCCAGGTAGCATCAAAGTAAAGTGTTCTTAATGTTGTTCACGATATTAGAACACATTGTCAAGGACCTGCAATTGTCCAGAGGGTAGTATAGACAGAAATTTGTTTGTGCTGGTTTTTTTTAATGCATCATCAGTGAGGATGATGTTTCTATTGACATGTTTAATGCACAGGCTTTTCTTTTTTTTTATTATTTTCTCTGTACTTGCTCAATTATTTGACGTTAAATTCACATTCCCCTTCAGGAGTTGAAATCCCACATCCATTCCCTCCTAGGAGACTGCCTAATCATGAAGTTACAAGCGATAGCTTGGCTAGTGTGTAACAAGCGTTAAAAAAGGACTTTTTTTTTTTTTTTTTTTTAACCATAACAGTCTCTTGCAAGCGTTTGTAACCATCATTTATACAGTGTTGTATCTTCCATGGCACCTATTTTAAGAGGCGTTGCTAATGTCCAAGAGTATTTAGTTTTAGCTGTACTCCTCTCGTATGCCATAATAATATCACAGCTTATTTTTCTAGACTGTTTTTTCTTTTTTTCTTCTGGAAACATGGCTTGTATTATATTTTCAAAGCAAGTCTATCTTGTAGAAATTCTTTCATGATACATTTTCCTTCCTTCTCTGGGACAATGCAGCTGGCATCCTTAAAAAAATATTATTCATAGACATGACATGCACTTTGGGCCAACACAGTATTTGTTTGAACATATTTCCAGTCTTTCCTGTTAGTAGCAGGCTGTGCCTTCAGCATTAAACCCATGACCTTTTTTTCTTTTTCCTTTCTTTTTATTTTTTGGACACTCACATCAAGCAATTTCACTAATTTCACACATCTGTCTCTCCTTCTGACCCAAATCAGCAATCATGCTCTGGCACATGATCTCTACTCTTCTGGCACAAAACAGGAAGAATTTATTGTGAGTTTACACAGGCCTAGACTCTTCTAATCTCACCAAAATTTCAATGGTGTCTTTTGCTCCTGGTTTCATCCAAAAAGCCAAATCCACAGCAGAGTTAACTTTTTCTCTGCAAACACACTCCATTCCTGAGTAGTTCTGCTGTGTGAAGGACGGACATGAACACTGTTGTCACGTCCAGACCTTTTACCAGCAGATATTTTGCCATGTGTGAAAAGCGAGGAAGTCTTATTAGGATATATATCCACTGCCTTAACAATCAGGAACTTTGAGCTAGTGCTGACATTTGTGATTGTACTCATATTCAGTAAACACTTGGGCATACAGGAAAACTTATTTTAAAAGTAATTTTTGTCTCTCTGCAGTGGTGACTTTTGGGCACAAGAAAAAAACACTGCTGATTTCTAAGAGACTGCATCATGAATCAGAACACTGTCCTAGAGAGACTTGGAGTGGTCAGCCTGGAGCAGAGAGAAAACACACGCGGAGCTCTCTCATGGTGATTTTAATTAATTTTGGGATTTGATTGTTTCTTTCATTGAAGGATTATTCATGTAAATTTTTTTAAAAGTCACGCCTAGCAATTCACTCATTTCAGCCCACTTCTTGTCACTGTGCTTACTAATGGAATATCAGACATTTGGGCTACTTCAGCTATTTTTCCTGACTTGGTAAATTTCACAACTTCCCCCATTTTCTTTTTAAACCAGACTTGACCTTTATTTAGTCTATGCATGATCAAGACCGCTTCTGTATCTAGACTCTAAGAATCAAGAAGCTGGTTAACAGGGAGAATTCTCTGAATATATCTTAGATATGTCTTCATTTTTAGGCATTTTCCCATCACTTAAATTTTCTCTTCAGGCTGGTTTCTACAAATTTGCCAAGAGATCTTTCCTCAGTAATAAATATTGGAAACACCAAGGTAAAGCGAATAAAGCCATGTACTATGAGCTTGCACAGAGTCAAATTTAATGAACAGGACTTAGTTTTACTGAATTATCTTGGCAAGAGACGAATAAATTGATACGTCTAGAGCTGAGTTTGCAGTGTGCTTTGTGTGCCACTAACCCATTTTACCCGGTGTTCTGTTCAGAGAATACACACGTGATGGGTCCACATTGCTTCAGCTCCTGGTTGTTCTCGGATCGCAGACCACCAAATACTGTACCGCAGGATGAACACTGACATGCAGTCACAAAGCCACATACCATTTTGATAAACTTTAAGTTTCATTCTATGGAGTTAAGCTAGTTATATGCCAGTATAAAATCTAGCCCAGAAGATCTGTTTCAGATTTCAATCCAACATGTACATTAAGCTTAAAACAACACCTTTGGTCAAAAGAGGAAATAATTTCATAGAACTTTGTCCATGGCACCCGATCAGGACTTTTGTACACTCTGCATTACAAATTCTGCATCCATCAATCTAGGGCAAGCAGGTCAAGTCACCAGGAAGTTGTGTGGTTGGATGAGATACTGGCAGCTGCAGTCTGCAGACCACCCTGCTTTAAGGATGGCAAAAATTCTGTGGATTCAGCTGAAACCCAAAGCCAGATAAGAGAAGTAATGTGCAAAAGTCAACCTGGTGTCTTTCTGACACTGGATGCTAATCAAGAAAAAGAGCTTTCCAGTTCTTGTCTTTAAGAATTGTATTTGTTGAATCTGTGGGACCATAGCTAGAAACAGATTAGCGCAACTGTCCAAACAAAATGTGGAATAGCGCTATGGCAGTGAGTAAATTGCCATTAAAGGCAGGTTTTTCTTTCGAACGATCTTGCTGACACCCATTTTTTAAACTTGCATATACGTATATATGAACTGTGGATTTCATTTGTAAGTTTTGTTAATTTCTATCATGAAAGTTTAATAAATATGGAAAGAACCTTTTGAGCTCATTGTTCATGGAAAGAAAACACCAGTTAAGTTCCTGATATAAACTTATGACTCATGGAAACTGTTTAATTGCATGACAAAGGAAGAATTTTAGAACAGAAAGGCCACTGTCAGGTAAACACAAAATTACTATGACAAATACTAATGACACAACTTGAGTAACATTTTAAAATTATTCAAAATTATATTAATTCTTCTCTGTGCTCATAAAAATAACATAATTTGGTTCGGCCAGAGTGACATCTTCTAGACAAACATATATAATAAGTAATATTAATTCCTACTCAAAAATCCACTTAGGCTGGGTTAAATATAGTTGGATATCATTTCCTGTAGCTGTAAGCCTCTGAGGAGGTGATGAACAGCAAATGTTAAATGATCAAGCAGTCCTTTACATCTGGTTTAGTGGGTGGCTGCCTTCAACCCACACCTGAAACAAGAGTTCAGCTCCTGCCTTTTAAGCAGCACATTCCTATCTCTATTATCACCCATTAAAATCAGAGAAAATGACCCAAATACAGAGATAACAGAACTACCAAAAATACGAGAAACCAGAGTCAAATCTAAAGGTGTTACTCATTATAAACTGCACTATAAGCTGCACAAAGCTGTTTGCTATCCTAAAATACTGCATAATTCAGTTCTGAATAAGACAGAATTTTTGATCGGACAATCTGCAGCAATGTAAAAACAAAATATCTGAGGTAAGAAAGGACTGAAATGTCACTCATGCTAGTTTCATATTCTGAATAAACACAACCTAGATATTTCATTTTTTTCTGCACTGATTTTCAAATACACATACCTGTGCTAATACCAAAATACTGATCTGCACTTCTAGCAGTATCGGAGCCTTCATCATGGAAAGAAATTAAATGAATGAGCTACAGGTTCTTTCCCTTGTTGGCCAATTTAGTAAGAGCTGGTTTAAGACCCACTTTAGATCCAATTAGATGGACTGAGTTTCACTGACTTCATGTTTGCTCGCATTTAGCACAAAATGTTTATGTTCAGAAGGATGATTTCTTTACATTGCCTCTTTTGTGGCTTGAAATAATAGATGGTGTTATTTTAGCAACTAAGAAACCACAATACTATTTCATTATTCCTTGATGATGTGTTACGTCAACACATATTATTTATTTATGTGTGTATTTAAGTATCCTAACCATTGCATTTACCTATACGTGGCTCCTGAAAACAGAGATACTGACTGACTCTTGCACTTCTTTGGACACCTCTGCTCTCAGGATCACTAGTGGATCCTACCAGAATTCATTAAAAGACAGAATCAAACCAATGCTTAAAGCACTGAAAGACAGTCAGGTAGTAGGGAGTGATTTGATTTTTTTTTTGACAAGTTGCTAAAGACATTTCTTAGTGTCCTTCTTCCATCTGTCAGAGCTTTTACACACACACAAGTGTTTCAAAGCAAAACAGAATTTTTAAAAAAATCTGAAAACTGCTTTTTACTCAAAAATCTAAGTTTCACATTTGTGAGGCAGCAGTCCTAGGGTGAGGATGCCTGTTTCTTGAGAGTATTTTCTGTAGCATCAAGTTCAACAATGAGCCACACGGGGGTGCCAGCTGATCAGAAAATAGGTCTAATTGGTTAAATAATCAGACTTGATATTTAGTGAGTGAATAAAACCATACAGACTCCTATTAGGAAATACAAAGGGATCAATAGTCAAAATCTGTTAGCAAGGATGGGGTTTGTTAGTTCTTCTGACACTTTTTCACCATTGAAACTTTACACTCACAATGTGCCACGTTAGACTTCGATATTATTTATACATAGTCCCACTGAAGAAACTACCACTGCTTTATTCTATAAATGACCATCATCAGTAATATCCAGTGTATGAACTGACTTGGGGAAAAAAAACACTTGGTTGGTGAATGCCCTGAGTGTCACCACCAGGGAGTTGGCTATCCTGAAACTGTCTTCCTATTGTTGTGCCTCTCGGTCTCTCTCATCATCCCTTCCCTGTTGACACAGCCACGCTCCACCTAAGTCCCATAAACACAAGATCATTTTAGGTATCAAGAGGAGCCTGTCAATAAGACTTGAACTTTTAATTCTCTAAAAATATGAGCTTACCCCATTTCTAACTCCACTGATATTAACTTAAATTTTAAGAATCCCCTCACTTGCATACACATTTGTGAGGGACCTCTTCTCTACCTTCACAAGACCGAAGACCTTAGGTAATTATCACGATCATTTCTGATGGCAAAACCATCACTCATAAGGCACTTTGGTCATATTTTGCTAACAATCTTACTTTGGGTGTCATTTTCTTCTTTTTAACGAAAATTGATGAAGCTTCTCTAAAGTTGTCATGAAAACTCTTTTCCAACAAACTGCTAATACTGATACTTTTAATGAAAATTATTTACTACCATAGTCCTAATTTTGTTGAATCATAATAGATGTCCAAGATTTTGGACATCTTGCAGGCACTTCTCTGTGAAGGATTCATCTGGGATCAGGAGTATTCTGAAATATCAGACAGACATCAGAATCTATTTATTAGAATATCTTAAGTAGATATTCTAAAAGTAATAAAGAATACCTACACTAACCACCTGTACAGAGGAATTCAGCTGATTACAGCCAACCAAAACATAATGATTGGGAGCATAATTAGAGGTAGCACATGGCAGGAATGATAGGAACTGAAGAGGCCTTCCAAAATCTCTAGGGCTCATGTATGACAACTAGTAGACATAAATGAAGAGCTAATATGGGAATGGGGTTAATGGGTTCTGACCTGTTACCACACACGTCTCCTGACATTCTTCCAGTGTCAGGAAGTTGTTCTCGTTGCCGTAGCATCCACCATATTCGAATATTTCGCACTCACGGCTTTGCAGGTTGAAATAATAGCGGATGTGGATTGCTTTGCATGGACCTTCGTCTGCTTTCAGGGCACAAATCGAATGCCCCAGTTTCAGTGGTGGTAAAGCAGCACCTGTGATAAAAAAGAAGTACCATAATTACTATGAAATTAGTTTGCTACACCGCACAGCCTAACTTCAAAATCAGGTTGTGTGCCTGCCTGTTCAAAGGGCACAGCATGGCATACAGCCTGTGAAGTTCTGAACACTTGAAATATTGATGCAAAGAGAGTATTTTCAGCCTCACTGGAACATAGGATCCATTCACTGAAATGGAATTGCAATTTCTAAACTGCACTTTTCGACCAAAACAGCTCATATTATAAGCTTCAAGTCCTCATCACACTCTCTGGAAATAGCCATGGATAGTGGCTTATGCACATGAGCCAGTGGACAATTCTGAACTACATGTACATTGAAAAAAATCTATTGAGAAAACATCTCCAAAATGCCCTGTGCCACTGACTCGGTTCAAACTAGAAGAAAGAGGCTGTGAAAACTTCCTAGGTTTCTCAAGTCCTGGAATTTCAGACAATGTTAGCCCATTTTGCTTGCTACATCATGCTACATCAATGTTGCAAACTATCAAAGCAGAAACAGTGCGCACGCAGAGTTGTGAAACTGCGTAAAGATGAAGTAATAGCTTGAGAGAGTTTCTCTTGGAAACCTACTGGTCTCAGCTCCTTGCCTAGTTCCCATCAAACGCACAGAACCAAAAACCAAATCATTGTTTTCCTTACCTCCCTAAGGCCTTTCCTTTGGAGTCAGAGCGTGTGACACCCAAACCACTGAGCAATTGACTTCTGCTGCAAAAGTAATGAGTGTGTGGGTCCCACTTTTGGTAACCTATCAAATTGCAGAGACAGTTATTTTCTTACGAGTGATCCTGTGAAACCCAGAGGGACCAGACCCTCTCTCTTCGAACAACAATAGTCATCTCTATGGGATTTGAGGGAACTGAGTCATTCTTGTGCCTTGGAACAGGGATGGAATTCTTCTCCATTATTTTACACCTGGGAACACTTAACTCACACAGATGGATCTAAAATTGGCTTTGTTTCTCAGACTGCAACAGCAGATGAGAAGGAAGGCATGAGTGGTCAGATCTGCATAGACACAAATCTTCATATCTCTATTTTACACCTGGAATTTATCTTAAGAAAACTAACACTTAGTACAAGATCTCCTCTTCTGGACAAATTGTTCCTACTCCATTTTAGCTCCTGCATGATGTGCATAATATATGACATTTAGAGAAGCTGACTACTAAGAAGGTCAGCTAATCTTTTTCAATAGAAAATGGCAAACTAAACCTGAAAGGAATTTTAACAAAATATCTCATCCAAGCTCCACATTTTTCTAAGGGGTAAAACACATTGAGATTTTTTCTGACAGATGCCCAAAAGCCTCCAATGGAGTAAAATTCCCAACAACCTGAGGTGGCAGGTTCCAACATTTCATTATCCTTCTAACAAAATAGGCTTGTTTTTTTCCTCAAAAAAATGTACAGCCTACACAATATTTCACTGCAAATTAATTTCAGCATTCCTTCAGCACATAGGAAGAATAATATAATATCATCCAGTGTCTGCTTTTGAAAGAATCTTGTCTCCTCTCAAATATCCCTGTGCTAAATAGACTTCCTTATTCAACTCTTTCTTTCCACTGGCCTTGCTGCCCTCCTCTGGATCTTTTTCAGTCAGTCTAGACTTTTTTTTCCCCTCAAGCGTGGTGTCCTAACATAATACTACATCTAAGGCCTAATTAGTGAAAGATAGAGTCGAATAATAATTCTGTTTTTTTTTTTTCCCTCTCTTTTCTTAATACACCAATAAATTACTTGCCTTTGTTACAAGAGCACACTTTCTTTTTAATGCTCTATAACCTCCACTTGTTTTTCAGCAGGTATAGCCTTGTTAGAGAGGTGCTGAGCCAGTTATTTTCCATTTCATATTTTTGAGTAGTACTTAGATTTCTGTCTTTAAAAAGAACCTCTACACCAGATCTTGCCCTGTTAAATTTATATTAGTTATCCTATAAATTATAGGATTGTACTACCCTAAACCACAAGCATGCAGCATGTTTTAGCAGGAATACATGGTAAGCTGACACAAGAGAAGACACAGAGTGTTCGATGCTCTGCCATAACTCTCTAAACAGCCCACAGTTTGTCTAAGTGCAAAAAGAGCACAGTTCCAAATGAGCACGGGTGCAGTGTACACACTTTATGCCACCCCTCCATTCCTTCAGCCTTCCTACTTTCAGCAACTGCCAGAAACAGGACAGCTTAAGCACAGGATAGCTAAGACAGCTCAAACACAGCCCAGCTAGTCTTGCATTTACATTATTCATACTGCAATTTTTGCAGCTCAAGGCATAGATGCCAAGACATAGTTACTGCCTGTTGACTGACGAGCAGTAACAGCAGCATGAAACCTCTAGAGAAACCAATGTGACACAAGTCACACAGCAGCCCTGGGCACATGAAACAGAGGATGAATGCACACTTTGTTAATAAACAATACAAATAAGCATTAGTTTACTAGTAAGCAATGCAATACTAAAAGCATAAATGGTGGATAACATCTCACAGGAACATCGGTAGTTTTTTTTCCCCAATTCTCTTACCTTAGTCTAAGTAAAAACCGCATTTCCTCAGACATAATCAATGAGTTTAATGACTATAAGAATCTAAGGATAATCTGCAGGACTGCAGGTTAAAGATAGATCCTCCCAATTAGAAACGGAATTGATTTCTGCATTATACCTATGGCACAATAAATATGAAAGACCACAGGATTATTGCAGATGCTTTTCAGAGCAAGCTATATAAATTAAATAGAATTACGTTTCTTCTACACTGTATGGAATTGAAACTGAGACATTACCGGGTTTTAAATAGAACACTTTCCGTGATATTTCCTTAGGTTACAGGATCTCACCCTTATATAAGCTTCTGTGGCTATCCTTCATTTTAAAGATTGGCTGACATCTTTCCAGGCTTCCTTGTAAATGTCTTTCTTTGATAAGTGATATCAAAACTAAGCACCTTGTCACTAAAGAATAACTGTTTTTTCTCTCTCCATCTTTGTCAACTTAATTTGACAGCTTCCCACCCACACACTGTGCAGCAAGTACTCTTCCTACCCATGTGTTTCCTACCCTTTCTTTAAGCAGTCACATTAATTTTTGATAAACTTTCACATTAGAATAAAACGCAAATTTAGCTCATTGTGAGTCATTCTCTGTAGGTGATGGAACATCAACTACAGGACTCCCAAACATAAAATCATACCAAATCAACTGTTCTATGTATATTTTATTTTTATTATTATTGTAATTGATTCCTGGAGATATGACAATGTTATTGCCTTTTTACCGCATCCGACTTGTTTGTAACCTTTACCACTACTATAATTTAAATACTAGCAAATATACACCAAAGAAATTCTTATATAGTATTTGTACTCAATGTGATCATAAAATATGACATTATCTATAATAGTTGCACACAGCTCACGTTCTATATATATGTTTTAATGTATGTATCTCTGTGGGGAAATGTTTTAATACTATACAACTATTTTGATCAGAAAACAAATGCTATCAGTGAAATTGCAGCCTATGAGATTTTTGAAGTTAAATTTGCTGGTAACAAAATTTTATTCCCGAAGAATCACAGGAGGAATTTTAAGTAGCAGCGACCTAATTATTATACAGAAATATTTATCAGAACGCTCTGAAATGCATTTTTGTAAAATGTATTTGTACTTCAAGTGAACCATTAGTAGTCAGAAAAAACAGCCTTATTCTAAATTCTCAGCATCACATTTGACTGTTTTCTTAGTTTGGATCTGAATGTTCAGAACTCTTCCTCATGCTCAATTAGCTTCTGATAGCATAATCTTAAATGACTGATTGTGAAATATTTAAATAGAGAACTATTTTAAAAGACATTAAGATATGTTATTTTATTGATAAACAAAATAAAAGCATAGGGGGACAAGAAGGGAAAAGTAATCCAGCAGATTGCAATAATTAAACTAGAATCCCAACTTGCTTTGCTCAAGTGTGTTATGGTAACAAACAAGAAAACTTGACCTTTATGAACTACAGCTGGGGCTGAGGTCTTTCTTAAAAGAGAATTGCATAAGTAGAGCAAAGACAAATGTGATATTACCTTCACAGGAAAGAGAATTTACGTGTTTCAGGATTAAAGAGAAGCAAATTTCTTCTTGATGAAACAATCCAGTTACACAAGGATGTTAAGCATATGCTTAATGAAGAATGACTCATATTTTTTAAATTGTGATGACTAAGTCCTAAAGCCCTGGCTTCATTTGTAGTACAGCCATGACTGGACATGACTGGATTAATATTTTTGACTCAATGAACACTCCTGCAAAGGACTGATAGACAGAAATAATCTGTCTGGAAATTGGACAAGATACGTGCAGATAAATAAGACTGCCAACATGAAAAGTTTCCCTTAAGTTCCATACCCAGTCAGGCTTCTAAATGCGAGAAGTATCCACTGATAATTCTCTGTAGCTTGAGGATTACATCATCATTTTAAAGAATTTTCTCAAAGGAAAGAAGAAAATTTTACTTATGTCCCAGGTGTGCCCTTTCCTCTCAGCTACTCTCTCAAAATTGTTTCGGATGAAATCAAAATATCTTTCACAATGACATCCAGTACAGAAATTTGACTCAACTTCTGATGAAGTGAAAACAAACAACAGCTCTCTAGTGGTAAGGCTCCCAAAACATCCCCAGTCCTAAGAGTGACTCATACTGTTAAATTCCAAGCATATGCCCATTAGGACAATGACCCAGAGCTCTTTTAGCACTGTTGCTTGCTTAGTTCCACTTGGAAGAAGTTCTTCCCCAAATTCTAAAGAACAAAATTACATCTGGAGTGCATTTCAACACAGTGGGTTTTGGTTTGTTTGAGAGAGCTTTCCATGTCATGTTTTGTAAATTCATACCTGGAACATCCTCCTCTTTATCGTCATCCGAGTCAGCAGTTGCGTGCCCAATGATCCAGATGAACAGGAAGATAAAGGCTAAAGATAAGGAACATCCCCTCTTTCTTTCTTGCATCTTTCCTGAATAACACATAAATGACAATGTACAGTTAAGATTC
>JAUBNY010000278.1:545614-583049 GCA_032275445.1 Crypturellus soui | reverse complement strand
TGCTGTGCAAAATTATTAGCAATCAAGTACATTGATACAAAGGTAAATATATTAACTGTGAGTTTTAGAAATAATTGAAGTTACATCAGTATGATTTTATCACAAGCATAATGGATTTTTAGTTGTGTTCAGGTAACTACAATCCCATCTTCAGAATAGATTAAAGGCATTGCTGCTATAATTTCTTTCAATCAGTTTTATCAGCATAAAGTGTAACCCTTTCTATTCCAAATAATTTTTTATCTCCCCAGCAATTACTTTATACTAATTGACTGGCATTTCTAATCCTTTTCAATAAATATTACTCTGTGTGCCTAGGAAACATCAATATTTCCTTCAAGTACATATGGCAAACTCCCAATGCATATGTCCTTTTTACAGTACTATGCTGAACGTTGTCTCAGTTGACAAAATAGAAGTCAAGGATCTAAGGACTAGGAAGTTTCTGGTCTCCAGGCATTATTTTCTCCTTAGTGATTTTGTCTGTGTGCCCTTAGGAGTCAGACAACGCAGACATGTTAAAGCAGGGAGGGCAGCAGGGGTGCTCGGGAGGAAGAGGCGACACGTCGCTGAGCTGGGGATGCAGCGGTACAGTAACAGGCCTGGAGAAGGGGCTGTAGTGGCAGGCAACAGGAAGAAGCGTCTTCGACCAAACTTTTCTCTGAGCGATACATCTTGAACCTTGGCTATGAATTTAGAGGTAAATCACAGCTGTGGTATCCAAGAAAACATGCAAGCACTAGCAAAAGTCTAGGAAGCAAAGACGCCCCAGAAAGGTTGAGCAGACACAGTAAAGATTAACAACTTCTGTCACAGCTGCTCGGAAACTGTGCAGAGCCAGAAGTCACAGTTGTATCTTCAGCCCCAAAGCAGATCCTTAACCAGAATGTTTCAGGCTCTCTTGACAATTTTCCCTCCTGCATATTATGAGTAGCAGTAATTACATGGACATTTATTTATGGACAATTCCCTTTAAAAATCTTTACTATTTCTTGTGGTAAAAAAAGAGATAGATATCCCCCCCTGCCAAGAAACTGAGTTTAGAGATCAAGGGAATTGTTATTTTAACAGGAAAATATGAGCACACTGTTTCTCATCAGAACACTTTCCTGCCAAACTAAGCAAAAAAAAAAAAATCTTTCATATCTTTAAGCCACACACTGATATACAAAATCTTCCATCCATCTACAGTTTGTAATGCAGATCCCATTTTGTGCTAGAACTCATGATTTTTAAACAAACTTTCTCTATATTTATTTTTTTATTTCTTAAAAAAAAAAAAAAAGGTGCTTTATGCGGGGGCTGTAACTGTTTACATAAAAAAAATCAAATTTTGGAAAACACAAGGTTAGAAAACATTCAACAGCCACAGTCACTCATTTGGGGGGATTTTTTTTTCCAAAGAAAAAGCAATAGCGCCTGCATTTGTTTTTCTAGACTAGAACTACAATTCTTACAACTGAATGACACATTCCGGCCACAGACTATCTCTACAAGATCTCTAAAAACCAAAGAGCAAAGCCATGTCATGGGGCTATCTTCAACCTGCTAACTTAATTATCATTTTATCAGTTCATTCTACCATGCCAGACATGTAGATTTAATAATATTTCTTAATGCTACTGATTGCCTTTCACTTGCGTAACCCACTCAGTCATTTGCCTTGCTTTTTTGTCAGTCACTTACTGATATCTGACAATTATATGTGATAATTATTTTCCTATTGCAGATGGCTTTGGATGGGAACATAGACTAAGTCTTCCCCCCTCCAAGAATTGTTGGCCAA
This sequence comes from Crypturellus soui, assembly GCA_032275445.1. Taxonomy (NCBI): domain Eukaryota; kingdom Metazoa; phylum Chordata; class Aves; order Tinamiformes; family Tinamidae; genus Crypturellus; species Crypturellus soui. The sequence continues at coordinate 581,263 of JAUBNY010000278.1, read as the reverse complement.
GCGTTATCTAGCCACTCTCCCCCTCACTGCTACCCACCAGGTATTTCTTCAGAGTTCCTCTTCATGACGATCACAGTGGCACGTGTTCTCTTCAGGAGATTCTCAGCATTTCTTCTGGACGTGGGAAAGCTGAATTTTATAAGCACTTAGATTTCCCTTGAAGCCTTAACTTGCAATCATTGGCACAGCTATGAGCCTCTTCTCAAAAGAACTTAGAAATTACCCACAACCTCAGTTGCCCTTGGATTAATTCCAAGTTGGACAGTCAGCTCTCATTCTCTATGCCTGTGCTTTTCCAAAAATGATGGCAAAGTTTTCACTAGCTTGGGAAAATTCTATTTGATTCTATGTATCATGCAAAATTAGGCCTTGATCCTTCCTCCTAGGAAACTGCAATACACAGCTTCTGGATTGCAAAACCTGCCAATCTGTTTTTACTCAACCATTCTAAATTCCCCAAAGTTTGTTCCCAAGTCAAGAAAAACAAAACAAAGCAAATCAGTACAATACAGGAATCAATCAGTCAAAAAAACCGAAATCCTCAGTAAATATCTCTTTACTATTTGGAGATGACTCTTTAAAATAAAATTTTGTACCTCGTTAGTTACCTTTGATAACCATCAGCCTATGAGTCTAGGGATAAATAACTGAATTTGTACACTAAATGAAAATTTTACTGCATTTCAGTATTTCTGCTCTTATCCCTGCTTCATTTCCCTGAAAACAGCATTTTATTGAAAGTAACAGAAAATCTCCCAAGAGGGAAAACATAAGCTGTGCAATGGCACATCTGCCCTCTTACAAAGTCTAATGACAGAACACACAATCTCCTTTATCTTCTTGCAAACCATGCCTCAAGGTCATACATTCCCAACAGATTGTGTTGGGTATGAGGCGATGTAGGATGAAGAGTGGGGTGGTGGTGGTGAAGAATTTGGTATTGAAATGCCTAAATTCTTCTGTAGTTTGATTAGTTCTTACACCAAGCTAAAGGAAGGTATTTTATTTGCCCTGTGATGTCTTGTGCCATCTACAAGGACCCACATGGCAGGGAATTAATTGGCCTGTACCTCTAACACTGTCACACAGCAGTCTAAGTCAGCAGCTGCTTCGAGAAATACAGTATTTTACTACAGATCCTATCTTACAGCTGTTCAAGGCATCATGTTTTCTCATTTACTGTAGTAGAATGTAAGAAAAATAATCCTATCATTTATCAATTCCACAAAACTGTGTCCTTCTAAATTAAAATTTTAGTCATAGCTTAGGCAAAATATTTTCTCAGTTTGACTCACTAAAGTTAGAAACAGCTGATTAGTGTCAGACTATTGAAATCCTGCAGCCTCAACACATTCCCCAAGCCCACCCCCTGCAAGGAGTTAATAAAATTTCCCTTCCTCAGCATAATGTGAAGCACATCATGACAAGAAAACAAACAAACAAAAAAAAAAAGGGACCAGAACAGGAATTGCTATCAGGAACAACAAAAAACTTGTACTTTCCAGCTTTATTCCTTATAAAAACAAAGATGCTGATCAATTTATTCTGGAAATATATGTCCTTTTTTTGTATACATATATAATATGTATGTATACAAAAAAGATATAGATATATATATACACACACACATATATATATATACATATATATATATATACACACACTGCTTGCAAGACAGCTCCTGCTGCACTGTACTATGTGTGCTATGGGTATTTTACAATCAACCTTATCGTTGCCATGTGGCAGGAAGGAAATCAGCTGTACAGCACCTAAACAGTAGCACGTAAGGAAAGTTGTCTAAGGATTAAAGGAAGATGAGGAATGAGAATTCCTGGTAAGCCTCAAACTATCAAGGACTTTGTTAGTCAACTCTTCATTGACATTGAAGCAAGATCTATAGGTTGCAAAATTCCTTGGAAAATAATTCTAGAGTGTATTTACTTAATCACCTTTGAAGGTGTAAGAGAAAAACACATTGCTGTAGTTACTTACATATTTATAAAAATACAAGAGGTATTGAGGTTGAGAGGTACCATCTTTGGTGGTGACATCACTGGATGTGACGTACCATGTCACAGCTCTAACTGCTGGCACTCAGCCAAGTGCCACACTTGCCTGTCCTTGCCCACCCGGGGCACCCCTGGAGTATACTTAAGCACTATTGCACATAAATTGCACTATGCTTTGCTCTACATCCAAACCACATCTGGAATCTCACACTTGGGTGGGAAACCAGACAACATTTGGACCTGTGCTTTCAATCTGAAACAATTGGCATCACCAGTGAAGAAGCTGATGGACCTAAGAACCAGCAGATCTTATAGACAGGACAAATATTTTCTGCATCTGCATGCTACACCTGAAAACATTAGCTCAGCCCCAGAACTATGTGCATGAGGCTGACGAATGTAATTAAAACTAATTCTGTTCTTGGAAATATGAATTCCACGTTGTTTTCACTATTTATATTTAGCATAAAAGAAACTGTACCGATTCTCTTCAACAGGAAGATAAGATGTATCCAAACTGATAAATTAAAATTAAGTAAATTCTATGTTTCAGGCAAAATACAGTCCGTGAGCTCTTTGTCCTGAACAGACTTGGAAAACTAAACACGTGCACAAGCACCATGTAATGCGGCATGGTGTTTAGGCAAAGGACAAAAACTACATGGCGACAGAGGGGTCATAGGTCACATAATCCCATAATCAAACAGGGAATGCCTTCAGCATCCTAGTTATAGCTACCCTCAGAGCACAAAAGCAAGAAATAATACAGGCAAGCAGAAACACTAGTTGCACTTCTAGAAACAGAGCATGGCAGTTCCAGTAGCAAATGTTCCTACTATCAAGTGTGCAAGCTGCATTTGTGTCAGCAGTCTAGACTGGCAAAGTATGCTACATAGTTAGAAGTCTAAGCTGTCGTAGAGTCATCGAGTGTATTTGTTATCATTTGAGTGCAGTTCCACATCGTGAAACTAAAGTGAAGCTGCAACTTATTAAAAATATAATGGACAGACATAGGAGGAAATTACCTGTCCTACTTAGACTAATTTTGTCCATATATGACTATTAACTTTATGTAAGATCATGATCAAACAGATTGCATTTTCAAACCTACCAAACAGCCAAATGTTTCCTCGCTTTGCTTTCAGCACGGAGGAGGAGGAGGCAGGAGAGGATGAGGGGGCAGGACAAGGAATGGGACACAGGGGTGGCACCGGGAGCAGAGTACAGCCTATTCTCAAGGCAGGGCCAGCTTCTTAGGACACCGAGAGCACAGAGAGCTTCAGCCTCATCTTTCCCCTCTACCTCTCGTCTCTTGCTTTTTTCCAAATAACATTTCTCTGATAGATGAACATTCAGGTCATGGGCCTGAACCTCATTATGCTAGAGGCTGCACAAATACAGAGGGAAAAGATCGGTTTTTAGCCAAAGAGGAAGTACAACTGTTTATAAAAAATGCTAATAAACTTCTGCAGGCCTTTCTGTTAAGTTCATACAAACATATCAGCTAAGTATTCCCTTGATATAATGTTTGTATTTCTAATCTATTTGCAGTGATTGTTATTCTCAATATAATTATATTAAAATCAGTTCTTCTAGGACAATTTGTTTTTTTTGGAACAAGATCCTTCAACTTTCTTGGCTCCAGATCATATCCTCAGTAAGCATGTTCAAATGCCTGGTTTTATTTTGTTTCATTTTATTTGATAATAAAATTAACAAGGTAACTTCAGGGGTATAGTCAGTCATGTATGGCACACATCAAGGAAGGTGGCAGTAGTACTAAAAATGAAAAAAGAACTGTATTGACAGCAACAGGAAGTAGTTAAGAAAAAGGAGGCACAAGAAAAAATTAAGACAACTAAAAATAGTACTTCTTTTTCTGTGAAATAACGGTCAGGAAAGGACACACAACTCTCCATATGGTTTTGCTTCATGCAGTCCCCAGGCATACTCTGTCCCATCATCTATTGTGAAGTACACAGAGTTTCATAGGAAACACATGGCAGTGGGTAATTTGTGCTTTTATTAGGATAGCAATACTGCCTCTTTACTGTTTTCCTGATTTTAGTGTAAGAAAGAGCCTCAGATATCCAGATCTCAGTTCATAGAAATCCTAGCTAAAACACCTAAAATCCGGTTCCGATTTCCTTATAATTTCTCTTTTAAGACTTTAGGGCAGTAACTACAATACCCAAGTGTCATCTAATTCTTGAAACCTCTAAGCTCTCCCGGTGTTATGCTTTCTTACTCTGTGATTTCCTGCCTCACTTCTTGCATATGCCCTGACTCACTTGGTCGAAGTTCTCAGAACACACTGAGCACACACAGCAAAAAACCACTTCATCCAGCTACTACTTCACTTTGAAAGGCAGAAGAGGAGGATGTACTGTTGGCATCATTGATAAAAGAGAGTATGAGAACAGCTTCCCAGAATGAGACACAAGGTTAATTTCTCTGTTGGTCTGAAAGGTTTCGTTATTTGTATTTCCAGAAACCGTCCTCACTCTGTGGCTGTAAGCAACTATTAGTAAGAGCTGTCTGTGTTCTCCCAGTGCAGAAATGAATTCAAGATCCACAGAGACAAAAAGAGCAGGATAAAAGTAGCAGAAGAGATATCAGTGGAGGAAAAAATAAGCACCCAACCAGATTGAAGGCTAGTGTTTGTTCCAAGAGTTTCCCCATTTAACACAAAACAGGTATTGGAAAAAAAAAAACATAAACAAAGCTCAAAGCTAAATCATGAATGCAGGAATTCTCCTGCACTGACTTTACTCTGGTACTGGAGGAAAGATTTTACATTATCTAAAGGCCCTAGGTAGCTTCTCTGACAGCCTTTTCAGAAGTTTGTTCTTTTATATCTTTGCAACCACTACCTGTACTACTGTAGATTTGAAACACCTTTTCCCTGATCTCTTAAAATTTCCTCTCCAACAAAAATTCTGCCTCCTTTTTTGTATGTCTCATCTTCCTCTCAGCCTGATACTCAACCATGAAAGCATTAACAAGTTTTGACCATTAGACTTTTGATATTAACTCCCAGGTAAGATTAAGGAGAAATTCAGTATCATAAATTGTTCATAGTGTCCTCAGTTAAGATCATAAAACTGTAGCTGCCAGTATGTTATTTTGCATTTAGAGGATTAGTTGGATGAATAACAAATGAATTTTCATGAGCAACTTACTAAGTGAGGACTGCACTAATATACCGATGGGCTTTGGAGGTCATAAACTACACTGACAACCGAGATATTTTATATCTCCAGATTACAAACTATAGAATACAAAGTGTAACGATACACACAGAGGTTAGTTACTTTCAATTTGAAGTAGGGGATGACCTAGCCTAAGTTATGGATTTGTCATAACCTCCTATGTCCCGTTTCACATGGAATATATATTGCACAGGAGGCAAGGCCAGAGCAGACTGTTTTAGGCATCTTCAGCTCCTCACCGCTGCTCCAACTGCAAGTGTTATGCACAAAGTAAACTGCTTAATGACTGCAGTCTCAAGTTTAATTTAGGCAAAATTTCAATTTAATTTACAGTGGACATGTATATAATTTTCTGCTTTCACAGGGAACTGTGGGCTCCCTTAGTTAAAGAAATGAGGATTACAAAGAGAAAGGCAAACTGGGAGCAGGGCTTCCTGTCTTTACATCTGTCCATATGAGATTCAGGAAGGAAGGTTTATATCTTTACATGTTTTCCATGAAGCATTTTGATGACTAATTTCTAAGAGCACTGAGTCACACCGACCTTTCACACACTCCCTCTGTCCCTATTGTTATTCTCCCTATTCCCCACTTTTCCCATTGTTTTGTACCTCTTGCTCCTTATTTAAGCTGCACTTCAATTATGTAATTTTCAGCTATAGGTTTTAAGTACAGACTAGTATCACCGTTTTCTGTATCACAGTTACTGAAATTGAAACTAAGGCTGATTCTTACAAGTAAGGTACTACATAAAACAACCAAGTCACACAGTTGATTTTCTGCTTGTTTCTTCATTTCACATTGGCACCAAGGTCTGTAAGCCTCATTCATTTCCCCTTCACATATTCTCAGTTTCCTCAAAACTTCAGTAAACATCCTGAGTGAATCTGCTTTATGTTAGCAACAGATTAACCTGGTTCACCTAAAATGTTGTGGTACTTCTCAAAAATATTAATTGTTTCAAGTGTTATATGCTTTAGATTTGCCAATCCTGGCAGAAAATTCTACCTGAACGAGGCTTCTCTCCATGATACTGCCATGAACATGGTGTTTTGAAAAATGAGAGCTTTTTCTCAGCTCCAGTTGACTGATCCAAATCATCACACTCACTTTTTGGATGTCTGTCTTTCAAACTGCTTAAGCTATCTCAGAGCAAACAGCAACTCTATTACTAACAGCAAAGTTTCATGCATTTCACTGTTGTTTCATGGTGGGGGGCGGGGGGGAAGTCTTTTGCAGCATTTAGTGCTAGGTTTTGAATTCCAACATCTGCCTACAGCATCTAACACAGCAAAGAAAACATAGCAGTAGGAATCCCTTTTTGACTGCTAAAGAAAAAACACTACTCACGTAAAACTTGGAAGTCTGTTATAAAGTACTCACCCCGCTCCTGGAAACCGTCCTTGGGATAAGAAGGGCAGAATTCCTGCAGCAGCGCTGGGCAGGATTCTGCCGGGCTTGGTCACGCTGCAGATAAGGCGCGGGGTGCGGTGCAGGGCTGCGAGGCAGAATTGCAACCTGATCTTCCTGCAGCCGCACAGCGAGCGGCCACTCGCCGCTCTTGCTTTGCACGGCGGGCTCGCCCTGGGTGAAAGTCAGGGATCTGCTTCAGCAGGGAGGCTTCCTGTCCAAAGTTTTCACATCTGCCTGCAGTTTAGCGTAACTCTTCTCTAAAGAGCATTAGCCATAAATGAAATTTTAAATTTTAAAGCCAAGGATACAGTATTATAGACCCCTTGTTTTACATATGCTGTAGACTTTGCTATTTAATAGCTTTTTTTATTTTTTATTTTTAAAAACAAACATGTTAATGACCTATTCAGTTTAAGTCTTTGCTTCATTCAGCACATTTCCAACAGATTTTTTTTTCAAAGACAACTCTGCCTTGAACTAGAACACACCACCTACTTATGAAAAACACTAGTATATGTGCTCAAACTAAAGCGTCATACAGTCCTACGACCGAAGAAATGAATAAGGATCCTGAGTCGCTACCCGTTAGCTTGGGATGTCCAGGCAGTAAAACACATGCTTATCCCTGGGCACTACAAGATGGGAATTTGTAATCAGGTTCAGGGCAATAATAAGAGCAACAGAAGGAGCAGCTGAACATCAGTTCCTTACACGCAGCTAGGAGCTATTATTAATCATATGGATCCCTCACATAGTCATTTCTGGTCAATTAAATTAGTAAATTAAATCACCTTCAGGGAAGACAAATTCACCTGCTTGTTACCATACTCAAACAGATTGGAAGCTTCTCATAAGCACACATCAGGTTTACTTTCTGCAAGGCATCCCAAGTGCTGCTGCCAGCTTCCGTGACCTCCTCTCTGTTGCTCTGTGCAATCAGATTGCACGAGTACAATCTGATTGTAACACATTTCAGGATAAATCAGCGATCAGCTGTGTCAAGTAGTCAAATGGATTTAACCTAGTCCTTTTACGGGTAGTTAAATCCATTTGCCTACTGACCCAGTTAAGAGTCAGTAGCCTCAGCTCAGAAACAACCGCATGAGGGTATTGCTTTCTTTTCTGCCAATGTCTCCCTTGTTTCCACATTCAGCCCTCCTAACTTCACAGTCCTCAGTAACAGAAGAGACTATCTCTGGATTCGTTTGCATCATCACTATAACTCAGTAGATTGGAAGCGGACTGAAGGTGGAAACAAAACTGTTTGGACGTTTAGTAGGACCAGGCAATTCAGTTCACTCAAAAACAACAGATAGGGTCAAGGCTGGATAAGCAAGAGTAGAAACTGCGCGCTCAGTTGTACGGGTGTGAGAAAAGACCATTTATGGTACGTACAAGCAATAGGTTAGCAACCTGATTTTCTTTTTTTTTTTTTTCCTGCTGGGTTTCTACAGATTACACTGACATGAGGAATACAGAGTACAAACCTAATATTCCAGCTTGTTTTTTCAACTGCTCTCTGCTGGCCTATTTTGAAATAGCTTAACAGTCAAAGGAAAATGTGGAGGGCATTTACATGATTCATTAGTATAAAGGCCGTTTACACTGCATTTCCATCAAAATATATTTGATTTGCAGCTCTGTTCTTTTTATGACCTCTGTAACTCAGCATGTCTCAGTAAACAGATGCAAGCAGAAGAAAGATAAAACAGAGATGTAATAATAAGACTAATTATAAAGGGCCTTGTACAAATCCTAGAAAATCTTACAGTTTTGGCTCTGGAGAGCTCCAGGTTGGGATAATTCATGTTTCGTGTCCTGACACCACACCACAAGCTGGGAGACCAGTGAATGAAACAAATGGCAGGGAGCTTCATCAGAGAGATCCACTCCATTGAAAGCTTGATGAATGAACAGACACTGTTCGGCAAGACATAGCTGCTAATGCCTGACAACAAGAAAGATCCTTCAGTTCTAGATTCTTAAAAGGCAGCTCTCATTGGGGAGCTCTGACGATACATCCACTTTTTCCATCAGCAATAAACTGCAGCATTAGTGTGACTCCTGGGTCTGCAGATAGAATGTAAGGGTAACTATCTTAATGGTGAAATCTTTAACAGGACACCTGCTCTGTTTAACTTTAGTGTCAAATGCATGAAGTTGAAAAAAGAAAATCATGTTCACATGTCCCCAAATGGGGATGAGCTAGCTCAGAAATATAAGCAAAGATTTTTGTTTTGTTTGGTGGGGTGGAGAAGGTGGGCAGGGGAAAAGTAGTCGTATATACATTATATATAATTTTGGAACTCCATCATCTCTGAGACAAGATTTACTGTGTAACTGGGAAAAAAAAACACAAACATTTACCCAGGTTCTCCTAAAGATGATTGCAGATACACTTCAGAAGAAGCAACACAGGCTGCACTGTATTTTAACGGCAGTTTGTGATGTTTTGTTGCCACCTAGTGATGCCGCTTTGTTTTTTCCAGTGCTTAGTACTTAAAATCTTCCCAGAAGCAAGAACTTCCTGTCTCCTCAATTCAGCAAACTAAATCACAACTGAATACTCAGTGCTTAACTTGATCAAAAAATTATGAGTCCTTTTGAATGCTTACAAGGAGTTAAGTAGCAACCTTAAAAAAATACAACCAACCCACTCAGCTGGGCCCTGCTAAGAGTAAAAGCTGGCAGTCCCTTCTCAACACACAGGGCAAAAGATCTAGAGAGTCTTTTCCACCTCAGCCTCTCTAGTTAAAGTCATCTCCATGTGCATGACATGCAACTTCCAGACTCCATCTAGGTTCTAAGAGAGGAAAGAGACCTTTAAATAAGGGTTTTGGAAATGACACTATTATTATTTTATACATTAGCTATTGCATTACTTGTATTGTGGCCTTTAAAGCATTTAATTTTTAAAATTCACAAAAATATATATGAGGGTCCTAGATACTCAGCAAGAGGAATGTTAGAACCCTGTAGCTGGCTCTTGAAAATATATTATATACTACTTTTCCCTTTCTTATTTTTTCCTGTAACTTCTTATTCTTACACCTAGATATCTTGCATGCTGTCTAAAGACTGAAATTAGAATGAACAGACAATGGTCCTTTCAGATAGCAGAGCTGTTTATCAGTCAGAGAGGGGAAAAAAATGCAGAAGGCAAGCAAGAAAGTTCTCCCCTGGAGAACTTTGTGCTGAATCAGAACTCTTGTTTGACTTACATTACACTTTAGTTGGATCAGCTTTATGATATACTTGTGTAATGCACTGCCTCACCATGAGTAATATTCAAGTATTTATACCATTCCCATAGATTAACTATTTATCGTGTTTTACACTCTCAGACACTTACTAGTTATCCTCTCAGTTGGTCTACTGCTTCATTAAAGGCTTCACTTTAGTGAGTGAGTCTCGTTTTCCATCAACAACAATTCACTTCAAATGCAGTTCCAGTTTAGAAGTGGCTTAGTCACTGGATGTCACTCTTGCAGCACTAAGAACCTAGACATTTTATCAGGAAAAAAGGAGTTAAATATATTTATATGCATTTTATTCCTTATCTTTTATATAGAAAGCTTAAATATTACGGGTTTAATTCTTGTTCAGGATGACATCGGCGTGAGATTTTTACAAAAAGATTGAGAACTGTTCAGGCTTTAAGATAAGGGTAAGATGAGGGGTAAAAAGCATTATTTTATCAGTTGAGTTTTAATTTTAAAATTGCATTTCTATTTTGACTAAAATATGCTATTTCTTTATTCTTTCATTTTGCTTCTCTGCTACTCTTATTTCCAAATGCATTTGCATATACATATAATATACATAATTCTGGTACTATATAAATGCATGCACACCAGTACCAGATATTTTATATATATTTTTATGCATACACTTACACATTTCTAAAATATACACACTTATGTGCAATAAGTAGTATCAACATAAGGTTTCTAAAAATGGATTCTAAAGTAATTTTCATGCTAGGTTTATATAAACATTAAAGCATTAATTTTTGCACAAATAAAATACCAAGGGTTAATATGAGGGTTAAGACAAACCCTTGGGTAACAAGGTTAACAAACCCGAGAAAAAGCAAAGCACTGAAGAAAATGACCATCTACGTGTTTTATAATTTGCACAATTCAAGAAATTAAGCATGTGCATTTGTATCTTAGGAGAAAGTCAGAGTCTTGTTTCTCATAGAGACGCTTCTAAAATCCCTCAAAATGCCAAAGTTGCCGACATCTGCAAATACACTGACACAGCACTATCTAATTATTTCCAATTCTCAATTTAAATGAAACAAAATAGGACCCAATTTCAGATTGGCAGCCAGAAACAAGGTAGAACTTCCTATTTATTGGAGTTTCTACTGATTTCTAAGAAAGCTATGTTCATGGCAGTACCCCTTGTAATGACAAAGGAGGAACAGGAGTGAAAGTTATTTTTGCTCTCGGGGACTCGGACTGGGAATCACTAGTTAGAGATTCTCCCAGGAGCAGAACCTAAGCCATCTTCTGTGAGTCATCCTGGTTTTTATTAGCACAGCCTCTCGCACCCTCCGAGACCAAGTCCTGCTGTAAGGTATGTCAGGGGAATAAAACCAGAAGGTACAGGAGATGCTCAGACTATGACATAAGGAGCAGCACCAGGGGTTGCACAATATGCTTTCAGAAAAGCAATTTGAGAGGATGAGTAACAGAGAGGTGGCAACTGAGGACACCGCGAGCTGCTGCCAGCTCGGGGAAGGCCAACCTGCTGGTAATGAAGCGTTCGCCAGCAGATCTGCCAAACTGGCACCCAGTCCTCGCCCCCCACTGCCGCAGTGCCAAAGCTGCTGCCGTGTGTCCCTCGGCTCACGCTGTGCACTGCCCGCCAGCCAAGCGGGGCTCGCAGCTCCTTGCGCCCGTTGTCATTTCTGTGATCTCTCATCTGCCCATTCCTAACGTCTAAACCAGACTCTCAATGGCAATATAGATAGGTGAGCAGTGAATTCTTTTTCCAGACCTACTAAATAGTTTCTTTTTTTTTTTTTTTTTCTTAAGGCATCAAAGCATCCCTGGCAACCCCTGTGGTAAAGGCCTGCACTCTCTGGGGCTGAGCACTTCCTCTGCAACTCACATCTGACACCCGGGCAGCCTGCAGCCAAGCAGGTGTGTGTTTGGAGGCAGGAGATGCTGCCTGAACGCCAAAATGTCTGATTTCATCCTGGAGGAAGAGGCTCCTTTGGGAGAGCAGAAAAGTTGTTTGGGAAGTGCTCCATAAGCCTCAGCTGCTGCCCTAGTTTCTGGGTAGTCTCCTAGTTCAGTGAGCTCCTGAGATGTCCCCATGACAAGCAACAGGCCCTCTGCAAACTGCCGGTTTGCTCCTGCGCGGCAGCCTCACTGCTGTGCACATGCTCAGCAGACACTGAGGGACGACTGCTCAGCGTCCTCGGGCAGCAGAGGACAGCGGGAGCTCCGCCACGCTCCGTCTCTGCAGCGCGCTGGGAGCACTGAATGCCTCCCACACACACAAACTACTGCCGTACTCAGGGCTGAGGAGGAGGGAGGCATTATCAGTTTAAGTCAGGCACTCGGTTCACACACCTTAAAATACCAGCCTGTAAACCACCTGTTCGCTGCTTGTACAGTAGAACAGCAGGAAGCTCCTACATATTTATAGAATGTGAATGATTAATACCAAACACCATTACAAAGAAATATCTCTCACATCTATATTTATTTCCTATTTTCAGTCCTGAATGAGTCCCTTTATGCCTTCTTGTGATCTCTTCAGTCATTATGCCTACCTACATATTAGTTTTGCACAAACCAATAATCAATTATTTGTTAAAAATATCAATTAAAATCAATTTTATTAAAAATGGATTTTAAATCAATTTAAAAATCCACTATTATTAAAAAGAGAAAAATACTTAACAAGATGCTATATGAAATTACTACATTCTTGTTTCACCTAGCAAGTTCAGATGTGATCCTCATCAGGAACGGGATGGATGAACCAACTCCAAAACACCCATGTTAATTGTCTAATAGGAGTGAATTAAGTTAATGTCAGTACATGTGAAACATTTACTTGATGTCTCAAGAAACTGAGTATGAAGTACTATTAAATTTTATAAGACAGGTGAGCTAAAGACCATTACAAATGACAGTTAGAAATTACAAATTAGGAAATGTTCAATTAATTCATTACTCTGACCATTAATCCTGCTACTGTAATGTTATAACCACCAACAAAAACCTGCTATTTGTAGGTAAGAAGACACATAAGTAAACATTATATATGTAAAACCATTTAGCTGAAGACTAAGGGGAAAATAGCTTAAAATAAAGAAAATAATTCGAAGATATATGGTAGGGGAAAAGTGAAAGAAAATATAACAAAGCAGAGTTGCATTTATGATTTATGGATACAGATAGGAAGGAAAATGAATTCAAAAATGTTTTATTACAAAAAACATTCTGTTTAGTAAAAGAAATAGTACTGGCACCACATATGGCTATAACAAATGATGTCATTAAATCGAAGTCTGAATGACATAAGTATGGGCATTAATATTCTAGATGCTATTTTCTGATTTTCAGAACTAGAAAGACGATCTCTTTTTTTAAGACAAGAGATGTATCAATTTCTTTCAGAAACTAATATCCTAGTTCCTAGGAATTCCAGATCCTCTCTTTTGAAAATCCAGGAATTTGGTCGAGAAACTGGTGGAAATATCCAAGGACAGGGACGTGTAGGAAAGAGCAAATCTTACAAACATATCAACGATAAGAACTACATGTTGAGTGGACTTTCTCAGTGCCACGACCAAATCCTTACATGACATAACCATGTGGACACTGTGCCCTGCTAAATCAGCTGCTCAGACACAGCAGCATCACAACTGGCTTGCAGCTGCCCAAGTCTGTGTAAAGGAGACCATAACATTATAAATCTATGCCTTTATGGTTATGACCACAAAGTAATAATCGTGCATCATTTATTAGGAAAAGCGTTTCTTTTCCTTTAGTTTCTTGAAAAATTCTAGAAAGCTTCACAGTGCTTAAGCACATCCCTCTACAGCATAGTTCAATAAAATTGTTCAGAATATTCTGGGGAAGTTGTTATTTAAAATGCTGGTTTTCATGGGAAAAATCCAAATTTGGTTTCAGTAAAAACACAGTCAAATGGCAATTTTTCAAATGGCAAGTATCTTCCACTGAAAAATTCTGACCAATGAACAATTTTATCATAATCACTATGCATTGCAATATAAAATCAAAATCCACCATCGTATTTTTGGATATATAAAGTATATGCTTTGTAGTAATGCATTTGAAAAAATAAACATCACACTGAAGTAGGATCAAGAGTTTTTGAAGTCTCCCTCCACCTTCCTGGAATTTTAGTGCATGAAGAAGAGGATTTTAATAATATATATTTTTTTAAATAAAGCTTGGATGCGCCTGAGAAAAGGAGATTAGGAATTACTCTGTATTTTCCTTTGATCCTCTGCAATCTCTCTCCAGCACTCCACAAGTGTCCTCTAGATTTTAGCAGAAACCTGACAGCTTATTTGATTTCCTTAGGGCACATGGGATAGCAGGGGTCATTTTTTCTACCTTCCCAGGCTATAGAATAGTACAATAGACTGCCTAGAACACGGATATTGTAGTACCATAGTACACCCTGCTCTAATAGAGTGGATAACTAGTGTTCTAATGCAAATATATATATGTATTTCTTTCACAAAATAACCGTCACACAATCAAATTGAGATTGTTTGCACCTTGTTTCAAGAAAGTTCTTAATATGAATTATTTGTAATAAACAAAGTGGCTAAACAGTTTCTTCTCAATACTAGAATGTAAGTTGAATAGATGTTTCTTACAGTTACAGTGTTTTGAGGGACTAAGAAATGCATTAGAATGGCACAAGAACAGCTAGTTAACTCAACAAGATTATGTTTTTCCTGAGACAAGAGTGAATATGACTTTGATCTAATGTGATATGAGGTTGTGGAAAACAACAGGTCAAGGGAATATGCACAAAAAATCTGAATCGGGTTATCACAATTTAGTTACTTTGCTGCTGAAAAATAAGCAAAGAAACAATTTGTTCACAGCCCATGCTGCGACCATTGTTTACAAATAGAATATGTTTTAAGCAGTCCTTGCTCTTCAGAGATGATACTTAACACGTACTTATGAAGACATTCAGTTTTCCTGAACAGTACGTGTATTTCAGGAGAATTTACAATCCATAATTTTAGTAGAAAATCATCACACTGTCACAGTGTAAACAAATGGAAACACACACACCCCTCTCATATGTCAGAAGCAACTGTTCTATTGCTGCGCTTTTACTGCCAAAGACATACACAAACTGTGCACATGGATCAGAATTTGACCTGAGGAGGTAAAATAACCATCCAGTCTCCGAGATCTTCAAAGCAGAATATTTTGAGTTAATACTTCTTGGTCCTAATTTGCCCCACAACTTGACTCATGCTAGTAAAACTAAACCCAGTGGATCACACCGATTGAATCCGGAAAATTGTTACTTGTCTTAGCAGACAGTTCACTATAAGGAATGTCTACTGAGTAAGTAGAAAACAAATAATTGAGCACCTGAACTGAAAAAAAAAAAAAAAAACAGGAATTACAGAATTACTATTACATAAAGCACTATGTATGATGATGTCTATTATCATTTTCCATGAGCTCTATGTGAGAGTTCATGCGGGACAGCCCTATGTTTAGTGATCCATGCTACGAGAGATCATCCTATTTGAAGGCCATATTTGTTTTGAATCCTGAGATATCACTTCACTAGGACTCTTTCTTCATATTTTTTTTCAATATTAAGAAAATTATCACCAAGATAACCACAATAACACAGATCCACTCCCTAGAGTTTTTTGAATATTATGAGGGTTTAAAAGAAATTGCAAAAATACTGGTCTACCTGACAAAACTCTAGCTTCTACAGTCTTGAAATCATATAAGCAAATCTTGAAATTAAGTCAGGAGAGAGAGAATAACAACTGCACAGTTCTGATAGAATGGTTACAGAAAATTTTGTGAACTTTTATAGATTTTCCTAGTCAAGAACCAACTATAAAACTGGCTCAAGTCGACTTCCATCTTCCATCTTTAAATGTGCTTCTCCAGCTCATACATTGGATTATCTAATTCTGTTTGGTCACTAGAACTTCTTCATATGTTTACTAGCCAAACACAAGTGAATCCCTCTCTACACAGTGAAAGGTTTTGCCTCAAGTATATATTAAGGCAAATTTGTCTTGAAGATGGAATGTGTCTCAACTAAAGCCATCATAAAGAAAATGCTGAATGAATATTGAAGCCAATGTGAGTATCACCTATTTGTGTTTTCAGAATCAATCCACAGATCACTGCTTTATTTGCCTGTGCATTTGCCAGCTCATAAAGAAGATGTATTGTTCTGGTTACAGTTAAATCTTTCTTAGCAGAATGACTTCTGGTAGCTGTTCTTACCAATACTCCTGGGACTAAAGGAAGTTTTATCTCTGAAATAAGGAGGAAATAAAACACATCTGAAAAGAAGAAATGCCTTTTACTTTACATCAGGTACCCTTTATATCTATGGTTGCTGCAGCATAGAACACAAAAAGACTTTGTTTGACCATATCCTGTTTTACTTATAAGCAATAGATTAACAACAGATTTCACTGTATTTTCTATAATAAGAAAGTGAGTGGGTGCTTATATTTGTAGTGCTATACTTTCATTTTTGACAAGTGAGAAGAGATGGAGGAGTAAGCTTTATTGCTAAGTCCTTCTTCTCTTTCTGCCCAGTCAGTAAACATGACAGTTCATGACTGACTTTATTTATTTTCCTGTCTGAACTGCATCTATCCAAGACAGATACAAGTCTGAACTGTATCTCCAAGGCCTGTGGTCAGGGAATAAGTCAGGTTTTACAAGGTCACACTGAGTAAAATTCCATAAGAGAGAGACAGGTTCTCCTGGACAGCCCAAAGGAAAGGAGAAAATAACCAATATAATTGGAAGTAGAAGAAGAAGAAGAAAAAAAAGATAACTGATAGAATTTTTATATAGGCTTTTCAAGTGTATAACATTAAAGGCCTGCATAGATAACATGAGATTTTTTTAGAGTCTATGTTCAGGACTTGGAATAGACAAATCTTGTTAAGATCAATTTCTGTGGGATACAATTGTGTACTGAAACAGTCCTTCTACTAGCTGGTGATATACAAAAAAGAGAAAATAAATTAGAGACAAAAAATGGAGAAGAAAATAACTACTGATATAAGGATAGATATAAAGTGTAACTGCTGAGGAATTAAGAAGTTAACAGAATCAAATAATTCTGAAGGGTCAAAGTACAGCATAGGACTACTTTGCATTAATACAATTTGTATGTAACTGTACATAGGGTTTCAATCAGCTTGTAATATGCAAATTAAAGTTGCTAGTATGCAACTTTATTTTGCAGACAAATGTGATGCAGGTGGAAGTAATCTTACGCAAATCCAGTCAGCTCTGTCAGTGTAGACAGGGCCAGGCTCCGCACGGCTTGTCACAAGCCTCTGAGAAACATCTGGCGGCCAAGGAACCGAGCAACTTCAATGCCCCAAAGCTCTCAAGCAAAATAAGAGCGCGCTGCATAATAACACAGTCTGGGAGAACTGAAGCTGTAAGAAACATCTCTGAATGGAATAATATGCTATTCATGTCATTCAAAAACTCCACAGGACTATTACACATACTCTATTTTAGCAATGCAGAGTGGAGAGCTAAGTCCCACATTCTGTAACTTGTTATTTTATAAAGCATATTTTGACCAATGTACTCACATTGCTGGCTAGTTATGAAGAACTGTATTCTTGATGTATAACCAAGCTAAAAGATCATTTTTTAACTCTTCCCTGGAGCAATTAGACAGCTATTTAAGGGGTACTGTGAACTTCAATAAACATCACATTTATGAGGCAAAGCCTCACTGACTGTTGCTTGACACCATTAATGAGAGCAAATTACTCAGATCAGTGTTAAAACAGCTTGGTTGGCTGAGAGGCAATTCTTAACACTCTTTTATGATCAGAGAGAAACATGTTTTAATTGCTAGACTTTTAACCAAAGCTAATTACACAGTGAATCTCAGGGATCAAACAACGAGTAAAGAAACATCGTGTGCCCTGCCCTGAGAACAGGGAAGATACTGGCAAATCCTGCCAGCGCAGGACGCTTGAGCTTCAGGCTAGCGCGTCCCCAGCAGGGCTCTCCTACCCCGCTCAGCAGTGCCTGCGCTTAACGCCCACCTTGGAGGATCTGAGGAGGAGGAGCACTTCCAGTTGGAGTTTGAAAGGGCTCAGAGACGCTGGCTAACGAATAACCTTTTCTATTTTAATCTCAGTGCTGTAAGGGCCATTTACCTGCTCTTTCACCACCATGTCCTCAGTGAGAACATTAACTGTGTCAGACATTTGTAGCTATCTGTATGCAAGAAAAGCTGCAACAAGCATGGGCTGCTCATTCTTTAGTTTTTACAGCATAACTTGACAGTCTACATATTTCTGTTTCTTTCTTTCTCCACTGCCTATTCAATACATTTCCAAGCTTTTTTTTTTTTTCCCTCCTCTCTGACAGAAGTTCAAATAATGACATTTACAGCTGGCACTTTTTTTGTCTAGAGAGCAAACAGAGCACAATGTTAACAGCAGCAGAAAAGTAAGAATTTTCTAGAAATAGGTGATATCACTGATATGTAAGGCTACAAAACATTTGGTATGTCTAAATATTTCTGTTTCAAAATCATCAACTACTGTAGTGATACCTCTTCACATCATCTGACAACAACCCTACTGTTGGGAAGGGTAAGATTTCCTTTTTCAGGTTTCAGTTTCCAGAGTATGTCACTTTTTTGTCACCAGTAAATATATAGAGATAGAAAAAGCATTTATCCTCTCCATACTTCTAATAAAACAGACAACACACTAGAAAAACATGTCATATGCTTGAATTGGTGTCAATGGAAATCCAGGCCTTGTAACAGAAAACACTTCAGAAAAGATAACGCACTATGTTCAACCAGCTTAAATACAGCTCAGTAGCAACAGAAGTCGAAACCACCACCGTTTCATCAAATTTAATAACTGCACAATAGCTATAGCAGCCTTTATCCACAGATTAAAAGCAAAAATGAAGTCAATGGGATAATGAAGTAGTAGTAGCTAGATTTTTCTGAGAAGACTTTTTGTACTTGACAGCAGTAAATTTAACTATTGGCATTAATGAGTTTTCATTTAATTGACAAGAAGTCATTGAAAATAACACACATACAAATCTGAGCAGATATAAAGCTTATAAAACTTACAGAAAACAACACAATTGGAAATTAAAATCAGATATTTAGAAATGGAAATATAGTTGTTTAGGAAACAAAAAGCACGGCAGAAATATAAAGAGAATTTCTTGATGCTTGCAGTATGAACTTTTTTGTCGACTGTCTTTATCATTACAGAGTTCAGCTGAAAAGTTCCAGCTTACAGAGTTTCAGCCTGTGTTCCAGTTTGGGTGTCTGGAATTTCTAATTTTCGTATTAAAATGCAGTTCATGTTGCTAACTTCAGGATTTCACCCAGTGTCACTGGACTTTGAAATTAACTCCAAAGCAAAATGCTAAACTTGAATTAATTGATAAAATCCTTGATATTTGGAAAAAGTAATAAACCATCAGCTAATTGAGGTCAATTTTTTAAAACTGCCTTTACATTTTGTCTATAGGTCATTGATCACCTTAAATAATTTCAACATTTAATTTATTAGAAGTACAGTAGAAATCAGTTACTAATTATATTTTATTATGAAAAAATACAAAGCCAAGAATAAAAGCTGGAATATTAAAGCCAGGCTTAAACAGGTCTCATATGCTGTTATAGTTCAGTCTTTAAGCAGTCAGTGTATGTCCTGAAGAGAAAAATACTGTGCCTCTTCCACCATTCAGCCCTAAATAAAGGAAAAGTAACCAAAACCACATAAAGCTATCTGTAAGGATGTCAAATTGAGAGCACCGAGGCCTTGAAATGAAGAATATTGCAATTCACACTCAGCCCGTAATCAGTCAGCATTTCCCCCTCAAAAGAAAGGAAAACAAGCATTTATTTGGCAGCATTTCAGCGTAAATTTGGAACTTTAGAGGCAAAAGGACTTTTCTTTTGCACCCTCAATAATCAACAACTTTCCCATGAAAAAATAATAGTTAGTTCGGTATAACAAATGAAGTCTGTTTGGAAACTGAATAACTTCAATATTTAATATGAAAAACATGAGATAATAATGAATTCTTAAAATAAAGTATAGGAAAGAATGGCTCACAAAAAGGAACAAAAGAGCCATGTATTATGAAATCCATGTACCTCAGTTATTTAAAGCAAGTGCCATACGCCAGAAAATGCTGACCAGAATGCTGACGGCAGAGTAAAGCTCCAGAAACGTGCGGGTTCCTGCATTTCTCCTCTTAGAAGGAAGGCCACTGAACAAAGCCTAAAATAACATCAACTGAAAGAACTAATTTAGCGGAACAGATATTCAACACGAAGAAAATGAAAAAGGAGTAACAGTGAATCTGTTCTCATTATCAGGTGTCCTCCCTTAAACTGTGCTTCAATCTGTCAGTTTCCGTATTAGCAAATGTATGAGCAGAGAACATGAAAGACTCTGAACACCAAGCCAATACACTGTGACATAAACTTAAAAAGTTGCAGAAGCCAAAAGATTATTTAAAATTAGTAGAAGACATCAAGGCAACAATTAAAATTGTCATTAGGAAAAATAAGGAAAAAAAAGTATTAGGAAAAACAGTATAAAAGGCTGTCCTTTTCTTTCTACCTTATTCTTGCCTTTTTATGGGTAACTCCAACAATGCAACAGAGATAATTTCACACTCCAGAAAGCCTTCCACTGTCACTGCTAATACAAGGCTGTCACTAATGAGATCACTTAATGATTTGCTGAGGACAGATATACACCCTGGTGTATAATAGCTCTGTATTGTCTCCACTGTTCATACAGAAAGATGGCCAAAATAAGTATCAGAATAATTCTTGCTGAAGGCCTGGGCCCCTGCAGTGACAGCAGATGGGCCTATCTGCAGCAAACCAGCTACCTTCAGCATGGCCAGTTCCAGAATTGTGGAACTGAGAAAACATAAGATAATAATGAAAGTTATGAGAAGTACAGGGACTGGCAATGTTTCTTCTACCAGAATCCTAAGCATTTTTCAAACTATTCTACTTAAAATACAGGGGTGAGCAAAACAAGTTAGCTACAAAAGACTGAAGTAAGGGAACTTCTTTAATTTTCTTTACATGCCAGAGTAGAAACGCCTCAAACTCATCTGCTCAACTGGCATCATAGGAGCCCTCAGCTACATTTTTAAAATAATCCTATTACTGCTTCTACTCAAATCATAGCCAGCTATGCTACCAAAATCGTCCTGATAAACCAGGACAAATAAAAGTTCATATCTTCACACCACAGTATTTCTGTATGAAATGAGAGCTGGATATTTTACCATTACGCATCACAGCTTACAATCAACATACTTCTTTCTGTTCCTTCCTGAGGCAAAAAAAAAAAAAGTTTGCTTTTAATAACTTTAATAACCTTGATAGCCTTAATTTACTTTTCAATAAATTTTATTTGTCATTCTTTTATCTTTGCTGCTACATTTTCATCCTTTTCCAACATGAAACAGTAAATGAGAAGCCTTCTAGTGACCTTTGAATCGCATTCATTTGATATGCTTTGCTATGCTCTTCCTTGCCCTTCTCCTGTCTAAAATAAATGAACTTTTTTTGATCTCTTTTTGATCTGCTCTTTTAGGAAAATCTTTCCTTGCTTATTTTTATTGATTGCCCTCTTGTGTCCTGAGTGAGAGTAAGTGAACGAATGGATGCCTTTAATTTACTATATTGGTCCTCTATTTTCATTCATTTTGCCTCATGCTTTCATTAGTACAATCTGAAATCATTTTGACTCTTTACATCTTATTTTCCTAATAACATCTTCTTAACTGTTATACCCACACACTAAGTGGTTGAGATTGGAAGGGACCTCTGGAGATCATCTAGTCCAAGTCCTCTGCTCAAGCAGAGACACCCAGAGCACGAGGTGAAGGCAGCAGACATTAAAAATTAGTAATGGTTGCAGTATTAGCAAAATACAGTAGGATAACCTGTTTTCCTTGAAAAATATTTACTAACATGACTTGGTACCAGCAGAACTGCAAGACAAACTCATCTTTCTCATGCCAAGAAATGTGTTTTGCTTTGCAACATACCTCATCTGTCTGTCTCTAACTGGAGAACTGAGACCAGGGCGCATCTTTCTGGATGTGGTGGTCAGTCAGCACAGACCTTACTGTGGAGTCAGAGCCTCAGGGCAGCTTAGTAATCACGAGTTTTACTGAAAACATGAAACTGAAATTTTGCCATGAAAACTCAATATTCCTAACAAAATTTGAGGTCTCAAATATTTTTGAATGGTTAATTCATAGGAGAGAAGTAAAAAAAAAAAAAAAAAAAAGGTAAGATCAGTCTGAACCAGCAATTCATCAGTCTTGCACTAAGAGAAGTGTGCTGCCAATTTACGATAGCAGAAGGGTTGTCTCTATTTATTTATATCTCTTTATGCAGCAGGTAGCTTCCATCTGCTGGAGGAGGATTAAACCTTTCAAACTGAGGGGAAAAGAAACAAGTCTAAGCACTCATTTGAAAGGAGACCTTCATCTCCTCAAAGAGAGAGCTACTGAAAGGTGCCCTTTCCTACTGTTCTAAATCCCCTTGCCCTCCTCTTTTTGAGCAGTTCATTCCCACAGAAGGTGGGCACACCCCACTTGCTCTCTTCACCCCACAGGAACTGCTTTTGTAGATAAGCCTAAACAACTTAAAAATCAAAGATTCCCTCACCCAGAAAATGCTACACAAAGGCAGCGTCTCAACACTGCCTTCGAAACTGTTCTGACCAATCTGGAGCTATGTAGTTCAAAGGAAAAGCACTGAAGTGTGGTATTGCTTGTATGTAGCTCTAGGAAATATTCCAGCTGATCATAAAATAAATTCTACTCTATATCAACTATCCAGAGCCTCTTACCATTTTGGAAGCTCTTTTGTTTATGTTGCAACCTGCTTCACAGAAAGGCAGATGACTGCAAAACAGTTAGGTTTCTGGCACAGATAAAAAAAATAGGAAGAAAAACTAACTGCTAAATTTCATTTTATTTTGAACCAAATATGAAAGACAACCAAGTTTGTACTAGATGCTTAGAATTCTCATCCATGTTTTCCAGAGTTCCTAAAATGAACGCAGATTGGGTTTTTATCAGTAAAAACACTTCAAAAAGTATAATAAATGTATCCATCAGTAGAGAGATCATTTCCACCATAGAATACCTTCCATTTCTCTCCCAACACTGGGTTTATACAAAAGGGGACAGAACCATGCAAAACTTAGGTTATTTTTGAAAAATGAATTTCACTTTAAGGTTTCTGTCATGCTGTTCATTTGGTTTCATACTAAACATTTCTTCAATACAACACAGTATTATAACAATAATTTGACTTAGGGACAAAAATCTGAAATAGCCATGTGCAACTGCAGTTAAAAAATTGTCCCAAATAGTCTCTATTTCTGAAATGATGGAATCCATTCCTAATCCTGGTCACAGATCTAAATACATTTCCCTTAAATGACTATAGATGGTGCTGAAATACAATTGTTACCAAAAAAAAAAAACAGTCACAAGTAATGCTGTAGCAAAGCCACCCACAAAGACAGATCTTTTCATAAGCAGATTTACTTCAATCCAATGCGTAGCTACGGTAGCACACACATTTACTTCAGCACAGATTTACTTCACTGAGAAATACAGATGAACCAGAAATCAGGTTGAGGTTCACTTCAAATACTTATCCCAATCAATTTTCTCATATAGCATGTCTTACAATTCTATTTCCAAAACTGAAGGTGCAAAAATCTCTCTCTCTCTCTCCTTTTGTTGTTTCAAGAGCCCCAAAATAGCAACAAACTGAAATTCTAGCTGTCATATTCATATAGTGCAAGTATTGAGGGCGAAAAATAAAAAAAATCAAAAACAGAAGCACGTTTCCAAGAATTGCCTTTTCAGGTTGTACATTTCATGTCAATGTTCCTATTTTTTGCCAGTTAGTGTAAATTATGACAATGCAAGTACTACTAAAAGCTCTTTGGACATCGGGCCAGGTAGTGAAAATGGAACAGAACTAGCCAGCTTCTCCACAAACATATAATGCTTAAGAACAAAATCTTTGCCAGGCATAATTAACATTTGGACACAACATCATCAACATCAGATGCATCCATACTTTCCATTTTTAAAAAAATACATAATAAACCCATATTAGGGTTATTTATAGAAAAATACTGAAATATTTGCAATTATGAATATATTTTCTGTTATGAGACAGATTAAGCCATTTCCCGTAATGCTAAGAATGTACACATAATTTTAAAAAAACTGGAGCTTTTTTAAGCTTGGGTGGAGCTTTAAGCTTTAATGGAGCTTGGAAGTCGTAACTCTTCAGAAAACAACAAATTAGAGTAAGAAAATATCCTGCTTACAGTACCTTTTTTTTTTTTTTGTATTAAAAGGTACATGAGCAAAAATTGGAGGGAACAATAAAATTCTTATAATGTTGGCAGGTTAAGCATATTCACGATAAAAGTTTTAAATAAAATCTAATACAACTAAGATGCAGTAAGATTGCATATACAAACTGGTTTAAAATGCAATACAAACTCCATGGAAAAGTACCATTTCTAGTGTTAATGCAAGGTCTTGTTCTAAACATGGAAGGACATTATCTGCAGAGTTTAGTTTTCAAATGAAAATGTAACCAAATGTCCTCAAATTTGGCAAGGGCATGACACCACAAAAAAAAAAAAAAAAAAAAATCAAACCTATGCAGGAGGGCCAAGTAAGTGATCTCTGTTTGTCAATCAGCTTTTTTTGCCCAGCTGTCTTTATTGATCTTCTGGGGGTTAGAAGGCTTCTTGATTATTCACTTTTTTCCCCTGGAAACCAGTTTTTCTCCTAGCAAATCACCTGTAAGTGATACTGTTGTGGGCTCTCTGTCCAGGGCGCCTAGGAGTAAGGTTCTCACTCTGCCTTTTCTAACAATTCCACAGCAAGAGCTGCAGGGCATAAAAGGTGGTAAACTGTGGGGATTGATGATTATTTCTTTCCTCTGTCAGTCTTTGTTTTCTAATATTTTGCTGAGTGTGGTGTCATATATTTCAGTAGCAAAAGATATTAACTGGAAGTAGTAAAGAAAAATAGCTCTTCAGATAAAGAAACAAGAAGAGAATAAGCGGAAAAGGCCACAAAATTCTCCAACACTCATTAAGCATCTTTAAATCTAGATGAGCAACAACCTGAATTACACTGCGTAAAGAAGCTGTTAAAAGGGGGAAATTCTGGTAAGAAAATGATTCTAAGTACATTATGCCCCATGCAAATACAATGACATTGGAAAAGTTGTCTTTAAATGAAGCTTCTTTATATTCTCTTAGCAAGTTTAATGAAAAAAAGGCAGTGTGACTTGTGTATCAATGTCTATTATCCTTCTAGAGTTTAGATTTGGCTATCATACCTGATCCGTCGTGACTCAGATTGCTAGCAGCACAAAAAAATTAATACAAACCTTCCACCTTTTCATCAGAAATGATAATAAGCCTAAATTTAATCATATTTAATTATACTTCTCTTAAAAAGTTTGATTACACATGAAATGTTCAGGGTAATTTGAATGAGTCATTAGACTTGGTAGAGGAGCATTATTTGGCAACATTTAGATGAATTATTAGGAAAGTACTTAAAACTTATTACATTACATAAGCAGATAGCAGAGTCAAAATGCAGGTATTTTTATTGAGCTATTTTATGTATTAATTAACACTGCAGGTGAGTATTATTTTCACTAAAATCAGAAAAAAAAAAATCCCCAAAGTAAATTTCAGGCCTCCCAGGCTCTGAAAGCTCTACAATAAAAATACAAAAATACTTTGATGTGGGGGAAATAGTCAAGCGAATGACTCATCTTTGTTCACATGAGTCCTATATATAGTAGCTCAGGTTTTGCTCATACCCCACATTGATTAACATATTTTCATAAATAAGTGAATATCTCTATAATTCACTGAATTTTTGCATAATTTCTTTGTCTCAGATTCTATAGGGTCATAAAGATACAGAGGAAAATGGTCATTTCATTTAATATTTGATAACTTACATAGTTTCCTAACTTGCTTAGTAAATTAATCAGCCCTCCTACTTGGTCCTCCTACATGTATAATTTCTAGAAATCCATAGAATATAACAAATTTGAAATTGACAGTGAATCCCTAAAGTGCTAAGAAATGTTGGCTTCACTATGCCTCATTTGGCTTTAAATAGCATCGTTTCACCAAACAATGTAGACAGAAGAATAAGATTGGTCATCTATATAATTCCTTGTATAAAACTCTGACTAACTTTGGCACATACTAGCCTTCCCCTCGATAGGAATAGAAATTAATGGAAATGAATGTTAAGTTACATAGGTCGGAAACCTGCTCCAGTGTGTTTTACCAGTTTAGCATGTAAGTCACCCATGAAATGACAACTACGTGCTACTAAACTACAACTACTAAACGCACCCTAAAAAGCCACATATTCAAAAACAGGGCATGTTTGGATGCAGTATCTGTGTAAAATCCAAACTGGTTATGTGAACTCTCTAAAAGGCCAAGACAAGCACCACATGTGACAGTGCCTCTGGTAGTCCGGGACAGCAATATACCTCCCAGGGCTCATAAACACTGTTTAAGAAACTTTTTTCAGGGGAAGCTTCAAAAACAGCTAAAATGCCTAGTTCAGTCTATCTGCTCTCCGCCTCTAGAAGGTGCCTGCCCTATTCTCTCTTTGGCGCCTACCTCTTTCCCTCTCTTCAAATCCAGCCATTGCAGCCTCTCTTCTCTTGCACCAGCTCTGCTGCTTCTCTGGCCTCGCACCACTCACTAATGATGAAGAAAACCAACTCTGCAGGGAAAATGAAACTTTCCATCAAAGAAAAGAACCAAACTGACTCAGCAAAGGAACAAACAGTTTGCAGATAAGAAGATATGATCACATATCCCATTAGAGCACGTGTGAGGGAAGGAAAGAGAAGGCAGGAGAAGGGTCGTTCTGCCTTTGCTGACAGTGGGATGAGGCATTGCCTCCACCTCAACAGCAGCTGTCAGTTTTCTTGTTTCCCCATGCATCTTCTCCATTTCCCTTTCATTAACATCTAATTCTCAACTTTGCAAGTTCTCAACAATTACTAGAACTCTTTTAGATGGCTAATCTGACACTGAAAAAGAAAAAAAATTCTGTTCATTTTAAAATTTATGTGCAGTGAAAAATTAGCAGGAAAAATGCCTTAATACAGCAACGCAAAAGTCAGGCAAAATTAACATTTAAAAACTACAGCACTTCAGTTTATGTCCACCCTGACATGTAAGCATCTCCTCCTAGACTCATCAATAACTGAGTAATCACTGACCTTTTGAGTTTAACTTTTTTTTTTTAATATAACAACTAATAGAAAAGGCAGCAAATGACACTGGTTATTAGCCTATTAGTAATAGGTTAATAACACTTATTAGGCACTTAGATAATTACACATTTATGTAATTACTTCAGAACACCTGCAGTGTGGTATATGCCTCTAATTTCTCTATAGGCAGGCATATAGGATGTACTTACTGCTCAGTTCTCAGACTTGGGGGACTAGATATGGAAACACCCTGCTTTATACAGATGGCTTCTAGATTGAATCTAATAATATAACTCAAGTTTTAATCCCTTCCATCATTTCACATTAACCCAGAATGAGGGGGGGCTGTTGTGGCACTGTAGTTAGTGACACAAAAGTTCGTGTACATTCCAAGAAGTGCTTCTGACAGCCTATTTAAACTATTCACATGCTCAAGTGCTTCATGGTCATTGCTTTTATTTGTTTTTCAGTTCATGATATCAACACCTAAAAGAAGTTTTCATGTCCAGAGCAGAAGCAGCTCTTTCTTTCCTCATCTTCAAGGAGTTTATTCAACAGTTTATATATATGGCAAACAGATGCCGCTATTCTAATTTATTCATAACCTACTGTGACGATATCTAGAGAGGCACAGAGCAGAGCTGTTTAACGTTTATAATCCCTTATCTTTTCTGCTATACATGCATTACAGTTGCAATATGCAAGAGCACATTGTGCTGCTGGCAGCCAGTGTTTACAGCAATTAATGAAAACACTCCCCTCACCCACTTCAATATTTCTCCTAAGGCACAATGCGGAATAAGGATGTGGTTTCTTCATGAACAATTTAAGCCAAACCTTGCACAATTTTACTTGCTTGTCACAATGCAGCACACACCATATCTAAATTATTTAAAAATTTAGTTACTGTGGCCAGGGATTGGGTTTTAGCCAGAACACAGAGTAGCAAACCAAGAGTGGTGCCAGGTCTCGGCACGCCAGGTCCCACCTGGGTTGTTTTCTCCAGCGCTCTCAGTTTCTGTGAGCTGTGATGCTGATTTCGGCCGACACGAACACCTACACAGCAATGTGATCCTCACCACGCCACAGGGATAAGCTGCTGCTTGCAAACACATTTCACATTGCCCCATTTAGCACCATGGACAACCACACTCCAAACTCGGATGAACACCAGAAGTGTTAGTTACACAGGTACTCTGGAACCTTACAGCTCTAACATCATCTCATTTCTTGAACAGTGGCAGTTGGCTGGGCTCTGCCACGCTGGTGGTATTCCCACAAATCCTGTTGTAGGGCTGTTTCCAGCACATTGGTGCTGCCTTTCAGGCAGCTCTGCCAGATACGAGTGGCAGCTCAGGGCAGAGAGACAGTTAAACCCAGCACAGCTGGATGAGCTCCAGCCAGTTCTCCAACTACTTACCTGAACTCCCTTTAGCACATCCCATCTCCCGCATTTCATTCCTGTGCCCCTGGGCTTGGCAAGACAGCCTTCCTCTGGCTACCTGCCCATTCAGTACGAGCCCCTACCTCCAAGGTGGCACCAAGGAGACAGCTGCTTCGGCAGCTCACTCTGAAGTGCAGAGAAAACTAGAAATAACCTCTGCAGGAACAAGGGAGTTGTTGAGATCTTTTCCTCACATATTGCAGGTTTGATTCCTGTATTTTCAACATGTTCACTTCTACCTTTTAAAAACTGGTGGGTACCTAATGATACCCTTAAAACTGTTAGAAAAATTACAGATATGTATGTTAGCCTCCAGCATTTTGAACCAGAGCATAACAGCTCTTCCATTTTCATTAGGAACAAGACATATCACAATGACAAATTGTTAAAGCATATTAAACTCAAGCAGCACTGCACATTATTCCAAAGCTGAAAATCTATGTAGTTTCACAATGCTGAAATATTTATTCATGTAAATATTTTTTTAGAATAACTACAAGGGAAAGAAAGGGAAAAGAATGTTGCTGTAGGATTCAGATTGGTGGTAAAACATAAGACTGCCTAATTATTAAAATGTCAACTTGAAAGGCCCAAGATAACATATTTATCCTCTTACAGAAGTCCAGAGCTCACTCCCACATTAGTTTGGAGTAGAATGGAGATTAAGCAGCTTCATTCACCAAGCGTTTCTCAGTCACTTGACACTAACTCTCAGTCGGCTCCTCTGCTTACTATGTTTGATAGCTTGGACTGACTGCATAGGAAGAAAAATAAATATGAGAGATCTATTTCAAACTCCCATGTGGTATAGTTTATTATTACTCTTTTACTCTAAGTTGTAGAGAGGAATGGTTGTGCCATCCACAGCTTCTTGGGAAACATGAATTGTCATATTCTCCATTAAATTACTTGGTATAATGTTATAGGAACAATGCCATCTAATTTTGAGATAAATACCACCTGCAACCATCATATCATTTCATGGGTGCTGTTGATGACTTTTTGGTCATTATTAGTCTATACTGAGACTTGTCATACAAAATATACAAAGCATTTAAAACAAGGACAAATGAACTAAACAGTTATTTAAACTTCGCCAAAAATAGCTTATCTGATATAAAAACAGATTCCATTATGCATTTACTTATACATTTCATCTCTTAGCTCACCAGACATATCACCAGTGCTTAGAAAGCAAACACATTAGCCATACTAGTTTTAATGGTACTGCAAGTTAGCCTGTCTCTGTGCAGTTATCTGCACTGCTTTACCTGGGAGCTCAAGTAAAACAATACACATGCTTTACGAAACCATAGCAGACATCGCGTTTTCCACAAGATTCAAGAGAAGACAATCTTTTAAGACTGATCCAAAGCTAATCCATGGTCAATGGAAAGATCTCTTTTGCCTAATGCAGAACTGATACTACCCTATTTAAAGTAAAATCAACCTAAACTTGTTTGGTTTTTGTTTGTTTGTTTTTTCCTCTTTTTTCCCCCCCTCTCTCCAGGATGATGGATAACGCAGAATGTTACCATACTGGAACTCAGGGTGCCATCATGGACATAGTACTTGAGGTATGTGACATGGGAAAACATACAGTTTTTGCACTCAGGTTCCCCATTTGCAAAATGAGTTCAATACAACTTCCCTACTTTACTGTATATTAGGATAATTAAACTGAATATTACATTCAGTACATCACCAACCGCATTTGCAAAACAATATTTATAATATGAAAAACTGATATACTCCTCTGAAATCCATAGGGGATATGACAAACGCTGGCTGCATTAGAAAGATACATTTCCAATCTTCCATGAAATTACATTGTAAATTCTCAGGGACAGCTACTACTTAGCCAAACAGCCATGATAAAGATACTTTGTCCGATTGTTCATAATCCTGGGAATTTTGATTAATCATATGTTGATCAAAATGGTTTTAATAAATACCAAGTATTTCATTGCTTATTTCATACAGTATGTAGAATTCCCCACAGCTACTTGCTTTGGAACTTGCTATCCATAATTAATAGAGTAAAAGATAAAGATTTCAGAGCTTTATCCTTATAGGATAGATTGTAAGAATCTTAGGTTAACTTATTGTGAATTCATTCAAAATTCAAGTGATCCCCTACTACATATACCTAACTGGAATGGACAGTCAGAATGAAAGTAATGGATGTTTTTAGATCAATATGGAAAAGTGAGATTTGTTGCTATGCAAATTTCATTTCAAACAAACAGTCACAAGCGATACAATGACAAAAAAAAATCTTCCTTTTCAAAGAATTTCTTTTTCTTTTTTTTTTCTCCTTGAGTTTCCATAACTCTGAGGAATAAGATCAAAACAAACCTTGTTCTTCTAAATTAGCTATTAGTATTCTTTAATGTGGATCTTTAGGAGAACCTTTTTAGCATCAAAAACCACTTTGCTGAAATGGCAGCTGCACAGCTGTGAGCATGCATAAACAGCTCTGCTCTCAGGTCACCCAGTCTTTTTATCTGCTCGCACTGAAGCCATCTGCAAAAGTATTCATTTACAGACCAGCATTTGCCCCTCTAACTGAATATACCAAATACTCAAATCCTCTGCAGGTACTCGGAACCCAGGCTTATGTGAAACACATGCTGGAAATGGAGTTAAAAGCTTTAGCTCTCTACTTCACCCAGAGCTACAGTCGCTCTATATCACTAAGACTTTCATTTTACTCAATATTGTGCAAAAAATACTAATCAAGGATGAAAATGCAAGCATTAATGCTTCTTCAGTGCTTTTGAAACCATATGTATGGAGTGAAGATTAGTGATTTATGGTGAAACTATTTCAGATTATGAGAGAAAAAAAACAAGTAAATCTGAGACATAGTAACTTGGAAGTCACTAAGAATCAAAACAAAAATATTGTTACATGATGTTTTCTTCTTTTAATCTTAAATATCTTAGTTAATAAAACTTTCCACTGACATATCATTACATAGCACCAGTAAACTCATTTAATTACAGTAACATATACAATAGCAAATTAGAACACTATGTTAAAGAAAGGTTTGCTCTAAGACATAATTTTCTAGATGAATTTGTTTGGTTCAGAATTTTTCCCTACTAGTTTACCTGAAAATCTGGTAAAATTTTAATACTCCTAATCCTGATAACTCAAAATAGTAGTTATGCACTCGCAAAGTATTTCAGAAAGCAATATCCAGAATACCATATAATACCTAATTTGATCTCTTTTTACTGCCATTTTTATTATCTTTGGATGAGAATCTTTGTAGGTACTGTTGCCCAAAGTTTAAAGTTGTGTTTTGGCAAAATGTAAAAAAATAGCCTAGCACAAATGCATAGGCTAGCAGCAATGGACAATCCTGCTGGAGAGCTGTCACAGGTCAGTGTTGGTGCTCTGTACATACCAACTTCAACGTAAGAACCAGAGTCAGGCATTATTTATTCTTCACTTTGGAAGTCACTGATTTAGAGCTATTTAAGGTAATACTCATGCTAATGGATGCTGCTGGCACAAGAACAAATGGATATAAATTTTCTGTGGTTAAATTTTAACCTAAAATTAGAATAAATTTTTATCAAGTAGGACAAGAATATTCTAGAGAAGTCTTCACGTATTACCTGGGGATACAGAAATGTGTCTAGACTTAAAGTAAAGGAGTAAGATAGTTTTATGTACTTAATTTGCTGCCAGAACATGAAGATTATGTGGCCTAAGATATCCTACAACAGACTGTTCTTCCTGTATTTCAAAAAGTTGAAAAATGATTTCCAGCTGTTGATGGTGACAGTGTAAGAGCAATAATTTAGATCTAGAGTATTTTTTCTCCTCTTTTGCAATCTGCGTGTTTCTAAGATAACTCTGATTTAGATTTAGGAGAGAGTCTTTGATGGTCTAAGCCAGTGAAAGTGAACCTCACACGCACTTGCAGGAGAATACTGAATTTCAGTGCCTTGAGTAACATAGGGCACAGCATTCTCTTTTTAATTGCACTTCTCCTTTAAAGCTACTTGTCTAGATAAGTCTATTGTAAACTTATGAAAAGCATACCTACAATATATAGTTGGCCTGATAAAATAAGCATGCTATAATTTATGCTTTTGCATAGCAATACTGTTTAATACAAACTCTGTGGCCAGTGAGATTACACACAAGCTGTGTAAATTACTTTAATCATTTTCACCTGGACAAAAGTTCAGGGTCTGAAGAACCAAGTGGTCCAGTTTTAATCGATGAAAATCAGAAGCAGTCTCTCTCTCTTGTTACTACTTATTTTCTGCATTTATCATAAACATATTTCCAATGACCATAGCGATTTGTGTGTGCAGAACAGGGCATGGTTCACTGCTGCACTTGGTAGCCAGTGTTAGTAAACTGCAGAAGGTTTAGCTTGCAGAAGGTAAAGTTTAAATGATTTTAACTATTGATAATTTAACTTGCACCCTAATAGAGATCACAATGTTAACTGCTCTAGTAATTGCAATGTTGACCAATTGTGAAAAAAAAATTACTTTTCCCAAATATACACCCAAACTAAATCATCTTACCATTCTTCAAAAAATGTTTTATTGCAAATAAGCAATTGATCAAACAGGATTTTTTGCAGCTTTCCTATAATAATTATACTTCCATATTAAACCCACCACAGCAATTATTTTCAGCTCTGTAAAGGCACATATAATTCTTCCAAGGAACACCAAAAATCAAGTGTGATGAAGAAAGAATTTTAAAATTAACAGTATGCAGTTGTGTTTAGTATGCTAAGGGAAAGGCAAAGAGAACGAAAAAAGTGGATTATCTCTAAGAGAGCTGGCCATTGCTCGGAAGAGGACAACATTAGAAGAAATGAGGTGAGACAAATCAAAAGAAACATTTAGGAGAACCATTAGCAATATTTTACTAACACAGAGGTCTACTAAATCCTGAATAATCTCTCCAGGAGATAGCTGCACCCCATTTAAAGAAACTGAACAAAACCACATAATAATATATTAGATTATATTAGATTTATATATTAGATTTATTATTATTATATATTAGATTTAGATTATTATATATTAGATTTATATTAGATTTAACCATAGAAAGCTATTTATTTCATTTTAAAGTGTCTGGCATACACAGGGTAAAAACAGACTATTCTAGCAAAGGATTAGGTCTTCAAGGATGAATGGAAAAGAGAGATCTGAAAACTCCCAAGTGCAGTAAGCTTCCGGCATGATCTTGCCCATGAAACACACAAAGAGGAAACCTTACAGAAAGGCATTGCTAAGGTTACCTCACGTGACCTTTGATTCTTACTGGGGAGAAAGAGGTGATTTCTCATGTTTTTCGGGTTTTTTTGTCAGAGATTAATGTGACAAATGCAGAAAATGGACAAACCAGAACCAGACAGCGAAATGGAGGCCTGCAAGGTTGCTGAAAGTAATAGACAGCTTAAAGGTTCCCATGCCATTTTTTGACATACATCCATGGCAAAATTGCAGCTTCAGGAGATCTCATCACTCACCCCATCTACATGTGACTGGCTGCATACATCTTTTTCACTCTTTCAAGGTCACGACATTTGATCGCTTAAGAATATAACTAATTCTAGCGAGATAAACAACAGCTTTAAAGTCAGCGAGAGCACTATACACATGGCTGGATACTTGATGAATAGGAAGACTTTACAGGAAAGACAGAACTGACCTGGTATCAAATGCCATTGCCATTTTCATCATAAATCATATTTGATGACCGCAGAGGCTGTAAGGGTCTTGTGGAAGACCCACTGTAGGAGATTTCATATCTAGGGAGAGAAAAAAAATCGTAGTTCTGTGATAAGCAGGAATATTTCCCAGGATGTCGAAACCAACTGTTTAAAAGAACTTTTTTGTGTGTGTCTTTCAAGGAAGGTGAATATTGTATTTTTATTGCCACTGGGTATCCAAAAGGACATGCAGTGCACTCAAATGCCAATGCAATCAGACAGTGCTCTCAACAGAGATACTAGCTGTCTCCTCCTGTGCTACTGTGTGGGAACTAGAAACAAACTTATTTTCTAGTTCTTTCTAAAAATAATATTTTATAGCATGGTGTCAGAAGTATGATTTCAGACATCAGAATCTTGATTTAGAACTATGTACTTACTTTTTTATAGATATATTCACATAAACGCAAGGATTCAAATTGAAAATTCTAGTATGTATTTTCCAATATCTATTTTATGCATTTGGATAGCTTGGTAAAAGATTAGTGAAAGAGGCCTGAGTAAAGGTTAATTTACTACACGCACAGCCTGGGATGCTGGTAGTAAACATGAGAGCTGGCTACCAGCTCATGCCAAAGCAGCACTAGAGGCAGCAAAGCCCTCCTGAATAAACTTTGTTTCACCTAAAAGGGAGATTTTTTCTCCTGTAATTTTCCAAAAATTGTGAAAACAGCCTTTCTGGAAAGCTACAAAAGCTTGGGCCTACGCCATATGCAGGGCAAGATCTCATGGGTGAGCCAGCCCTCCCTTCCAGGCTCAGGTTTTCCATGAAGCTGGTGAGCGTGTGTGGAAACAGGCAATGCCCACCTTGCTCAGATCAGGAGTTACACGGGAACTCATAGCTAAATCAAATCACAGTATAAAATAAATCGTATTTTGATCTACATAGCATACCAAACACTGGCATGCAAAAACTGTATTTGTAGAATACTATTCTATTTATGTTAACAAAAAGTCAAGTTATGATAACATAAAGCATTGTTTCAAACTTTGACTATTTACTGCCCAACCACCTAAGCTGGAAAACCAAGAGCCATACAAGCAGCATGGATTGTTTTAAAAATATTCTTATGTAAGCAAAACATATACACCAGCTCAAATGCCAGAATTTTAGTCAGTAGGATCTTCTCAGCCCTAGAACACTTGTCTTGTGGGATAATACAAGGTGTTTTTTTCCCTCGACAATAAATATAAAGGGCT
>JAUBNY010000278.1:509892-523175 GCA_032275445.1 Crypturellus soui | reverse complement strand
TATTTATCCCCACAGAACTCAGTTTCTGAACAGAACTGAACATGTTTTGATGCATTCCTTGCACCTCTTCTGGTCCCGTAGCTACCTTCTCAACACTTCGTCTTTTAACAATTCCAAGGCTTCCTAATATGATCTGCACTCACATGTGGCCACTTGGGTTCCAAGAAGGGCACAGAAATTGCTAATAGCTCATAGGAGTACCGAACTTGCCACTCTGCACTGCTAGCTTGCCCGTTCTGCTTTTTTTGCTTAAGCCCAGAATGCACCTTGCTCGCAGAAAGAGACAGATACCTTCATAGCACATCAGGGGTACTTGCTTTAGTTCTGCACATATTGGACTGTATGCACCTCTTTGGGAGCTACATAGCTTTAAAATGTTGCTGATAAACTGAAAATAATTCACGTAACTCTACGGTAAACATGATGGGACCGTGAAAGGCCGAGTTGATAGGGTTCAAGCTGGATTTCTTTGATTACAGCATAAATGCCATAAGCCAAATAAATCATTTCCTTCTGTACTATTCATTATGAGAGGCATCAAATTTGATTAAACTTAGTTAAACAAAAAAAGCCTCCCTGTCAATTCCTCTCGTGTAAGTTCAGTAATTGGGTTACTGAGCTCCTGATCATTCACGCAGCTGTGCAACAGAGGTCCATGGCGACTCTGCTAGTTATTGCAAAGCTCACTGTGAATTATGTAGCACCTCAAGTAAGCATAAAAAGGGCATACTAAAGAATGTGGAAAGGTCCTTTACAATGGAAAGTCTTTTTTTCCTGTTTACAGTATATTTTAAAACTTACACACTGTTCTTTATTTGTACAATAACATTCTCAAACTCATACATGCACACAACGTACAAGTTTTATCTCACAAAGTCTGTGATAAGTGATTGGTCCGAATCCAGATGTATTTTCCCAATTCCTGCTACTTCTGTATTTAATTTGGTAGAAAGCTTGGCATTTCATTTCAACTGTCAGAAGCAACTAAATGCTGCAAGGCAGAAAAGGTCAGCCCCAAACTGCCAGCTCCTGGATGACCGATTCCTAATGCAAAGCTTTTTTTAAAGCACCATTCAACAGTGGAGCAGAGGGAAGGAAGGGCTAAGCTGAAGCAAACGGTTCAGCTTTGCACTGGAACAATATTGACAGCTCACACAAAACTAAGAGTAGCTTCAGCATCTCTCAGTGGAGATCTGAAACACAACTGCGTAAGCACTGCATCAGCATTCCTATACAAAGGCACCAATAAGAGTTTTCAAGCTAAACTGCTTGAGTTTGCACTAAGTAAAGATGAGATTCTTAAGGGATCAGTACGATAGGATTAACACCCACAACAGCTTTCAAAAGCCCATATTTAGGATTTTTCTTAGCCTAAATTTCTGAACATTTATGTTATTCTACTCTGTTCTCTGATCCAGAAAGTTTTAGGTCATCATGTAAAGTGTAAAATATTCCAAATTCTTAACAGCATGTAAGAGTGGAATGACACTGACAGAGGCTCACACATGAATTTAATTGATCATGAAGGCACAGCCTGCATCTCTGAGCTCTGCCATCAGAATCTCTTTGCTAAAAGAGAACTCAAAAGCGCAAGATTTCTGAAAAAAAGGATGCCATGTAACCAACTAATCTAAATAGTAGTGCAGTAATAATGTCAAAGAACATTTAAGCAGCATACCAGTTTCACACACAAATACTTTGTATTATATTTATGCATTAGTAGAACAGTGAGATGAAAAAAGTGCAGAATTATACTATAAAATTATGAGGTGGTCAGCTGCTGTTTTCTATATCATACTTGCATATCATGAAAGCAGTAATTAAAAA
The DNA here is from genome assembly GCA_032275445.1 of Crypturellus soui. Lineage (NCBI taxonomy): Eukaryota > Metazoa > Chordata > Aves > Tinamiformes > Tinamidae > Crypturellus > Crypturellus soui. The sequence continues at coordinate 521,348 of JAUBNY010000278.1, read as the reverse complement.
TGCACTCACTGATAGTGTCAGAGCAGATTATGACACAATTGCACTGAGGCAGCACAACAAATTGCCATTGCTTACAGACAGCTGAACTTCATCCTATGCCAGTTTAGCTTGCTTACAGGGTGAGCACACTTACACTTGCTTGCGCTTTTCTTAATGAAGGCATTGCTATTAAAAAAAGATAATTTCTTTGTCAGATTTGGGGCCAGCCACAAACTTGCATACACTCATTCCCAGTAGCTCAGCTGAGAGGTGGTAACTGGTTCATCACTGCAATTTATTTGTACTTGATTCTGTCTGTACAAAGCAGATATGTAATCCAGCACTTGAGAATAAAATTACATTCCTTAAAAAAGACAGAAAGCTTTCCAAATCTACAGGCAACTTCAAGACCGAGAAAAAGCCGCACAAAGGTGAGGGCCAGGTACCCAGCATCAGGGACTGGAAAAGGAAGGAGAAGGTTTTTAATTCTCTCCCTCTGACAGTTTCAAGGTTTCAGTCAGCATGTGAATCTGCTCATTACAGCTTCTTTGGGAGTACAAAACCCATCACTACCTGAGGCAGCTGTACAGAACACTAGCAGAAACAGAGCAACATTTGCTTGAAAGTCCTGCTAGAGTCAAGGGCATCACTAGTTTCTAGTAGATGCTGCAAGTCTCTGATGGCTATTGCTGCAGGAGGTAACGCAACTGCTAAAGGCCTTTTGCTCTTTTGATCTACTGAAACAAAGTTGGCAGGTACAGAGCTAAGTCTCCTAGTGACTTTGTCATTCTTTCTACTATACATATAAGCCACACTAGTGACTTTTTTTTTTAAATCAGAAGATTTTATGCATCTAGAATTCCTACTTAACCAAAAACATGAAGAAGAAGATTTCTCTTTCATCAGGTGTCAAAAAATGAAATAATTAAAGTTTTATTTAAAGCTTTGACCAAGATAGTTTCAGTTTTCTAAAATGCAGAGCTTTTTTACCAGCTGCTAAAATATTTAAAAGATCATTGGCTTGGTTTTCACAAAAACCTTAAAAGCATGGCAAAGTAAGATTCAACAAAATTCTGTCTTACATCAAAATTACTACAAAGGTTTAGGAATTGAAAATAGGGACAGAATAATTTCCTGATTTCTCCTTGTGCTACCAATTAAAGGATGGGTAAATGCTGAGCTTTCTTGAAAATGCATTTCTAGAAAATAATTGAAAGAGGTAAAGATTAAGTTATTTTAGTAAGTCACGTAAGTTTATGTGACTTGGCTTGTTCTCTGTTAAACATTCTGAAACCAAAAACAACTGCCCATTTCTGGTAGCTATAGTGATTAGCAAAAGGGCCGTGCTAAATGGGGAAGAAGAGAAAATCTTCAGTAGCACCAACAGCTTTGCATGGAAACATAAACACACTCTACAGAGCAGCCACACTGAGTGAAAATGAAGGTTCCTAAGACAGTTAAGGTCTGCTATTTGTGGATGTTGGTAATTCTTTTCTATTTTGAATGCACAGAAAGGGTGTCCTAGAAAAAGCTGCTAAAAAGCTTTTATTCCAAGACTGCAATTGCGACTAAAACCTGTCCTCTAAACTCTTGTGCTCATAGATATGTGAATCTTGCTATCGTTTTACCTAGAAAGCAACAGCCCTGTCCGCTCCAGCGCCAAGGCACTTTGATGTGCTGTCTATCCAGCTGTTTCTTAGACTGTTAATATAAGAACTTAGCAAACAAAGCTGTCACAGACTTCAGAAGAGCTTTTACTACTGTAGCTACCAAAGTTAATAGCCATGCAGGAGGAAGACAAGTCAAAGCAGAGATGAGACTCTTAGGATGCCAGTGCCAAATGCACAGGTGACCTAAGTTAGATCACACAGCTACGTGGAGAACCACCTGCTGTGTTATTCAAACAGATCCCAAGGCAAAGAGAAAGGTCAGGAAACCTGATAAATGCATAAAATTGGTTATCTCCTTCCATGGTATCTATCAAAATTTACCAGAGCTGAGAGGGATGGGGGCAGGGAGAACTACATTTTCTTACCTACAAGAATTATTTGCTTGAAAAGCCCTTGATGAGCAATTCTGTTCCAGGATGAATATTTACAGCACCTAGCTGACTAAAAACAGTCTTACCTTAAGAAACAGTAAACATGTCTTGTAAATTGTCTCTTTACAATGATCAAAACTGAAAGGTAATAAAAAGTTGATCAACCTTTTGTCCATCCTTTGACAGAAAATGATTTAGCCTTGAAAAAAAAAGAAAAACTAAGATAGCTTCAGGATATGGCTCAGACCTTTCTAAAATGGGAACAATTAAACATTGATCTTCTGTCCAAAGAGAAGAAATAATGAAGAAATTTCCATGGACTATCCATTGATATAAGGGTTGTTTTAATAGCTAATCTCCCCTGAAAGAATATTAGTAAAGTGCAAATGACAAAAGGATACATGTTACTGTTAGGATAATAGTATCAATTCAATTGATAAATGTGAACACTTGGCTTGTTATTGTCCTCATCCAGAAAAGGTTTAATTATACCTCTAAGTATCTCAAGCAAATCACCTTTTAAACAGCACTGCTTCAGTCTGTTGGTATATTTAACCTCTATATTCTATACAGTCCCATAGGTTTTGCAGTTCACTGCAAAACAAACCAAGTTAAATACTCAGACTTCATCTGCACTTACACTGTTGATCCTCAACTCTCCCCATCTTGTGAAAGCCCTGTCGCATGTTCCTCTGTGCCGTAAGACATACTTTTTGCCTCTTAGGCACATTTGTTATTCAGAGCCTTGATCATTTAGAGGGAGTAGCTGCAAAGAGCAAAAGACCCTGTTCACTTTCGTTTTCTAAATAATGTAATATATTCTAAATGGCAACAACACAATCTTGAGTTGCTATTGAAAACAGTGACAGTACATTTCACAGCAGGACCAAAGAGAATAAGAGATGTCAAATGTCCACTTAACTCATTTATCGAAAAAAAAAAAGTGATTCCACAAATAAAAATATTTCCTTGAATAGCAAATAGACAGAATTATACATATAATTTCAAATGCTTCCTAACAGAAGATTTACAAAGTTGCTAACAAAAACTGAGACATAGAACCTCTGTAATAAATAGTTTCATGTTTCTCTCTTGCTCAGGAGAAAAAAAAAATATGAAAAAGCAAAGAAACCTCTTCAAAACGGACTATTAATTTACAGAATCTCAAAAGGTGAGTTGCTCTGTTTTGAAGGGACTTGAACATTTGTACCAAATCTAACACATATCACCTGAAATGCAAACAGCTGTTGCCTTATGAATAGTGCATATTCAAACAAGGATATAAGAACTTTAAAGTACCTGACTGTAGAATGAGAAAAATGAATATAATAAAAAATGCCAACTGAATTCTAGGTAACTAAATGCAGCTGACAACTATTGCTTTGCTAGGGAAAATAACTGTACAGTTCATAAGATTAGAATTGTGATTCATTACTTACTCATGTTGAAAAACAATTGCTTCCACCCATAATTCAATTTCTAATAATGGGACTACTCAAGGAGGAAAGTATTTACCTTTCAGAATAAATAGAAAACAGACTCTGATACAACAGACTGAAAAGATTACAGATAAATAATTAGAAAGAGCTGAGAGAGTTTAAATTAGTGTCTCAAAACTGCTTTAGTTGGAACAATTAGATTTGGGTGTTCTAAACACGCAGACTGTATTTGAGTGTTCAGGATGGTGCCAAATACCTTTTCTGCAGTAGCTGAGCAGTTTGACTTTCCTGTGATGAAGACGACCCACACGGACCTCCATCCTTAGCCTGACAGAATTAGAACTTAAATTTTTTATTTTATAACACTGGCCTTTCGTACCTTACAGGGCTCAACTACACCTGACCCTTTTGTTAAGAGTTTTTCCATTTCTTATTGCACACATAAGATCAAGAAAATTATTCTCTTGCTTCTCATCCAAGAAAAAGACACATATTCAGGAAGTGAAAAACTTTACTCAAGTTGACTCCTTCAGTAACAGAATTCACAAAATCAATCAGACAGCTGTCATATCACCAGGCAAGGTTCCTAATGAGGAAAAACTCATTCTGTGATGCAGTAGTATAATATTCAGCATCCCATTACCAGTCCCTACACCACCCCACATCCAACATGTCCTATTTCTAACCACCATAATTATTCAATATCTAGTTAGATAGGTACTATCAGCATATGCAGCAATACACACAGAAATGTTTTCTTAAATACCAAAAAAAGCCAACTATCTCACTTTTGCTAGAAGCTCTGGGATTTACATACAACTTCCAGTAATTTTAGGGCAATGACACCTTCTATAACTGAAGAGTGATTGCAAAGTTGAGGCATGTTTTTTCCCGTTACTGAACTCCTTGCATATCTGCATTCTTCCAAGGATTATGCAGAGGAAATTACAAATAAAATGCTGGTTTTGATAAAACAGATGGTGAAAGTGTCTTTGCAAAGAAATCAGGAAGATACTTAGTGAATCTTTCCAATAGATCAAGGTCCACAGGCTACTCCAACGTTTCAATGCGCACAAGGGTTATTATGCAAAACAATGTTTCCGCCAGCTCTAAAGAGCTATTAGGTCTGGAAATAAGATTTTCATCATTTGCACATAATAGCAGAGAACTTGAAGGTTAAAAGCTTAATCTTCATTTAGGCGATGTCTTTTTGCTTATTATTTATACACCACTTGTATTAAATTATACATCAGGAGTACAATCCAAAAGAAAAGAATAAATCATTTCCATAGTGCAGAGAAAAACAAACAAACACCAGATGAAAGGAGAAATATCAGAATATCCTCAGAACTTATTTCAGGGGGAGAGAGAAGAAGAAAAAAAAAAAAAAAGCAGACATGGCCTGCTAGACTTGTGTTACCAGGGGTGGCAGAAGCAATTATAGGGCCTAGAGTAAGACTGCAAACCACAGGGACATCTCCCATGAGATGCAGAGCAGCAAAGAGCATTTTTGCTGAATACAATCGGGTTGGTCATGCCATCCTGAGGAGTCTCACTTTCAATTACTTCAATTCTGAACCCAGACAGACTGTGATTAGCCGCTTGCTTTCTTTCATTTTCAGCACCACACAAGTCTACTTCCTCTCACCAAAGGATTTTTTCATTTTTTTTGGAAATTTCCCTGTCGGTTGCAAGTAATCTCAACTATTTCTGTGCTTAAAATAGACAGCTAATATAAATGGAATTAAAGTTTTAATTGTTTTAGGTATCCCAAAGATTGGGGTTATCTGTAAGTAAGTCCGTCAAGGAAAAATATGTTGATGTCTGCAGCTGTTAAAAATAATGCTGACCTCTTTATTATTTCTCTTCTCAGATATTTGAAAATACTACTCTGGAAATTTCAGAACTGAAGGCAAGAAATAGTGAACAGCTGCAATACATAACTGTACATAACTAATACATAGCCATATAAAACCTTTTCTTTAAATGCATAGCAAGATGTACTGTATCAGGCAATTCAAACTTCTGGGCCATTTCAATATGCTATTATTCTCCAATGCAAGTCACGTGCATAGATATTTCTCAATACACTGAACTGACTTCAGAATTAGTATCATTAATTAATGCATTTTAAAGGTCCTACTAAAAAGAACAAAAATATACTTTTTTTTTTTACTCTTTCAGAATATTTTTTATTCTGAAAAATATTAGCAAAAAGATTAGGAGCAAAGGGTTCCATGAATTTTTATAGAGATGTCTTTAATTTTTTTAAACTCATGTACAATATATTGAATTGGATGTCTATTAATGATTTTAGATAGAGTTCAGATGGAAATTGTGGCAAAAACCCAAGCTTTGCCTTTTTTTTCCAAGATTCATTTCTCTAACGATTTTCTGGAGAAAAATCATCATCATCATCAACTTTGTTACACTGTACGTAAAAAAGGCTGCAAACCTGTTAAAAATCATGTGATTTATTGGAAAGCATATTTTCATCATAAATGATGATTTTCTTCTCTTCTTGACTTGAAATTTTAAAAAGTGATGAATTCTTTCAAAGACAGACCCCTTTTATTAGCATCCATAATGTGCTTAGGAAAAAAAAAAAATCTTTTGGATCAAAGAACCTCCTTTTAGTCTAAAGAATTTCAAAATGGAGTTGGATTTTACTTTTATGCTAGCCATCTAAAATTTGCCATTTCAAATGCATACAGTTAGTAAATTTTGCAGACACTTTTTTATAGTACTTTTCTTTTGTATCTTTGTATCATGTTGTTTTTTGTATCATGTCAAATTTGATCTCCATTTTTATCCCCAAGCATCCAAAGCAATCTAATTGGAGCAAGTCTCATTTACAATTCTGTTTTGCCCAAATAGACCCTTTTAAACTTATTTTTGGCTCACCACTGATCCATTATCTTCCACAGTAATGGACTGTTTACACTGACCACAAGCTTTACTACCAAAGCTTCTATCCATGTATACCTGTAGGCCGCTGAGCTCTTAAAACAGGCTTCAGGTTTCCAAACTTATAGTGGTTTCTTTGCTAAGTACCTTAAGAATATTAAAGTAAGGTGGGTTTGTTGTTGTTGTTGTTGTTTTGCCTTTCTCCCTCAGGATAGATAAAACTGAGGCAAAATTAAATGTGTCCAGTCCAGGCCACAAAGACCGGTTTAAATCAAAAAGTGTGAATCTGAGTCCTTAGTCTTCCAATACAGCTGACAAACTACAATTCCTGCTGTTAAATATTTTACGCAGAGACAATCCAGGTCTGAAAGCATGAAAGGAAACAATGTGTACTCAATGCGGCTGCAATTTGCCCACTGATTCATCGAGGCTTTGATAATCCAGATTCAGGATTCTCATTTGTCATCATACTCTTTTTAATTATTTAATCTTCTTTCCTTATGATCCCAATCTGATGTCAACTGAAATCAAAAACAGACTGAAGACTTCCAGGAGCAGCCAGTCAGCTGCAGAACTGAGATAAGACTTTTCAAAGGAAAGAGTCTGGGAGTCAGAGCACATCACCATCAGCTCTAGCACAACTGTAGGGAGAGATGTCAAGGCACCTAGTCTGAATAGGGCTGCAAGTCTTTAACCCAACTAGGGGATCAACAAAATGAACGTGCTTTTGCTCACTCTCTTAACCTTTAGGTACATGGCTGTCCACAGACTCTCTTCAAGCAGATAGGAGAATGGGTCTTTTTATGCACATAGCATTGGATTTGTTAGAATTCTTGCATAGTGAACTACCTCTCAAGGTGATATTATATTATTCTTTTCCCTATTTACTAGATCCTATAAGGATATATCATACTAGACATTAGGCATTTCATAGTAGTCTTATTCCACTTATTAGAACTAAAGAGAAGACAGGTAGTGACACTGTGACATTATTAATCATAAAAACAAAATATACATAACTAGATTGAAAGAATTAAAAATAATGTACTGAAGCTGCATATAAATGCATTGTAATTAAATGCATATTTTTACCTAACCCATTTAATCTTAAAGATGAGGACCCTACAGGTAAGTAAAATCCCAGCCCTACACTGCTCCCCACAGAGTGCTAAACAAAAGGAGAAGCTACTATATTTATTCACAGCAGTTCATGATGGACAAGTCCTCCACTTGAATAACTGGAAACTTGCTTTTCTTGCTATTTGTTTGCAGCTGAGAGGAATAATCTGTCTCTGGTAAAAAATCTTTCCATGCCAAGAATGAAAAGTTGCTGGCAGAAAAGCAAAGAAAACAGTCATCACAACTAAGGTTGCATTAGAAAGCAACAGAGAAGGCCTGTGTTGTATTCTGCAGGAGCACAAGTCAGGTTGCAATACATCCCTCATTCTAGAGCAAATTACAGGAATATTGCAGTTTATCAGTGTTCAACTTGCCAACCTTCAAGTTTTCAACTTCAGATGAAAGTATATTTATGTTTCTTCCAAGAGAAAAATATGAGTGAATTTCATTTTTTTAATCTCAAAGAAATTCAAGATTTAGTGAGAATAACTGAACACAAGTTCGTACTTCAAAACCTATTTAAGATTACTGAGACAATAACTCACACCAAAATACCAGTTCTTTTGAGTGTTTCTAGTCCCCACACATGGAGAAAGGGAGCTTGTTTCAGGCTAGACTCAGAACTGATCATTTGTCACTCTTGTCAAAGGGTTCTGGTCTAAAAACAAGGGATAATATCCAGACTGAAATCATTGTAGTCAAAGTTTTCTGTGAGCTGGTTTATTCTCTGGACCTATGACTTCCCCTGGCACATGAATTTAGTAAAGATTCAGCCAGTTGCACCTTTACCTTTTCTGTTTCCAATACTAATTAGAAGGATTTTTTTTAATTTATTTATTTTTACACAAGGCAGTAAATTCCACCTGAAAATAAAAGCTTTAAGTTTATTCCAAATTTAAACCAATATCAAAGTAAAGTCCTCAGTGTAAACCGATATTATCCAAAAAGAGCTTATTTTGTAACCTTCATAACACCGATACACTTTAACATAATCATCTTTACACTAAAAAAGCTGACAAAAAAAACTCCTCCTAATAAAAACTTGCTGCTATCAAGGATTTTTCCAGAGTATCTTCAAAAAAAAAAAAACATTAAAAAGATTTAATGCTATAATTTAAAACGCTCCACCTCCTAGCCACTAACTGAATTAACAACTATTCAATAAATTAAAATAAAATACAAGAAACCCATAACTAGAATGAGAGAAAGATTTGTATTCCAGGAGCACTAGCAGCAAAGTAGTAGTCTTTTGTCTCCTGCTGATGTTCCTGCAAAGACTCCTATAGTGGCACAGTTGCGTCCTGGCTTGCCTGTGTTGTTGGAAATAATTTGATCTGATGGTTTTTCATTTGTGCTACTGCGATGTGCGCAAATGAGATAGTGGGGACAAAAAGCAGTGCTTAAACACACTGAAATCTCCTTGTGTTCGTCTGTGTAAAATCCTATCTGCTTTAAAAATGAATCAAGCTATTTAGAGAGCATGTAACATTACCAAGTCAGAAAAAATAATTGCTAGCTTATGAAGCAATGCCTTCATGTACGTTTTGATAAAGGCAATTCTGCTTGGACAAGTCTTGATGAATAGGAAAAAAGAAAGAGAAATACTTGAAATAAGAAGAGCCTGATAACAGATAGAAGCAGCCTGACTCATGGACCTGGAGGGTGGCATGGACAGGCAGCCCCAGAGAAGCAGCACTGCTAAGGACCACAGAGGTGGCCCTGCATCACAGAGTAGGAAGCAAGGATGGATCTAAAAGAGCACATCACAGCTTGCAGGCCAGGTCGTTCCAGCTGCCAACTCACAAACATCACACCCGGTCTCACAAATTTGTTCATACAACAAACCTCAACCTGGGAGGAAAGATTTAGTAACTACCAGTCTTTTTCTCGGTTTCATAAATAGTACTGTATAACAGGATAATGGTAGAGCAGAGAGAAATAAAAATAAATTCTACTTTACAGGGTTACCAAAAACGCATCTAAACAATATATCTACCTCTCATGGAACAGACATCCTTTAGGACTGAAACAGTAAAATCGCTTGGGAACGAGACAACACGTGGAAAAGCACAATCTCCATAACCAGAAAAGGTCAGTGAGCTAGTGCATGCATTAATAAAAAAAAAATAAAAAACGTTTCTTACTTTCTTGTCCTTAGAACCAAAAGGCAATACCAGACAAGAGAAAGTCTGGAGGGGAGTCCTTTTACATAGAACATTAAGAAAAAGAATGAACAAATAGGTTATTCAGATATCTCTGCATCAGATGTTAAGTAAATACAGCAGCATGTGCAGACTTGTGCTGTATGTGTCTTTTCCCCTTGTTTATTATCAAGGCTGCTTTATTATAACAGCTTACTGTGATTACTTGACAGCCTTCATCTCCTGGAAAATAAACATGACGAGCGTTTTGTCCAAGTTGACTCCGGAGTTTGTGAAAATGCAAGATTGATTTATGTCGTGTGTGGCAGCTGCTGGCAGTAGGACTAGAGCCAAAACTGAGGATGGATTCCAGGGCTCCTTAGGGCAGACGCACCCCCTGCGCTGCCGCCTCGCCTCCCTGCCACGAGTCTTATCGCAAGAGCCAAGAGGCTCCTCGTTAGGCTGATAGCCCAGCTTGCCTCATCTCTCTGTGTGCGTCCCAATTTTTCCACAGACAGATGTAGCGCTGAGTGTAGCCCAGCGGCTTTGTTATCTCCATTTCCACTCCAGCAAGACAAACATTTGCCCAGGAGAAATGTTTTATTTCTGGCTGTGCCTCCATTTAAGGACACCCTGCCTACCTGCACTTTGCAGATCTCTCCATACTCATTTTTAACTCATCATCCTTTACCTGCCTGAGCTGGGGAACTGATGAACTGCCTCCCAGCTAAGCCACCTTAACAGGAATTGCAAAAGATGTGTGCATGGCCATGAATTAATACATGGTTTGATATTTTAATAACAGGCACCTTATAAATACTTTTCATCATGGATCATTCTGTGATCTTAGCACTTGTTTAGAGCTCATGATGAAAAGATCATTCACATGTACTTGAGATAGGAGAAAAATCAGTTTTGCTCTGAGGTCTTTCCAGGGAATCTGGTATTTAAAGGGCAATTCATGACCTGAACAAGTCACAGTGTGCATGACCTGTGTGATGTGACATACTAGAATGAAGCTGACTGCTGCCTTTAAACTCCAACTACATTTTAGTAGAGTCTGTGAAGGCTCTATGCAGATCCAACATCAGCCAAAAAAAAAAAAACCATACCTTTCACAGAAGTAGAATTAGAATGAAGAAATCATAAAAAACCCAGAAATATAAATCAAGGAGAATTAGATACAAAAAAAAAAAAAAAAAAAAAATGCATGCAGAACAAACTAATAACAGTTCATATGGATACTGTAGAGAAGTTGTTTTTAAGAGCACAAAAGGCTTAACCTATTTCAAGGTAAGTCAATGGATACAGCTGAATGAGAAAAATCACTGCTGTTTTATAACAAAGTAACTCTCTATAGAATTAAAAAAAATCAAGTCAGAACATACTTTTTGCAGTATTTTAACCAAATTACTTCAATTTAGCTTTAAGTCGTATTTGCGCTGCCAGGAATATTGCTATACTTGACCTCAGTATAATAATCAACTCAAGATATGTTGACTCAAGGGGCAGAAGAGTTAACTCTTGCCTATATTATGGTCTTTTGTGCAAGAACTAGTACATAAAATCAGCTGTAGCAGCAACTTTCTATCATCTATTTTACATGACTATAATAGTTTAGCAGTCTGATATGCTTTTTTTTGATATTTACTATTCATAACTTGACTTTCCTTCAAAACTAATGGTATCTTAAAAAAACCAATTCTTTCTTTAATGGTGATCAATTCATCCACCCTTAAATTGCTCATTCTAAACACTTCATTGCTCCTTGGTTTTACTGGTGCAGCACTTCACTTGACTCCTCATGAAATTCAACAAGGCCAAGTGCAC
>JAUBNY010000278.1:470971-496235 GCA_032275445.1 Crypturellus soui | reverse complement strand
AAGACTATCCTAGAGAGATAAGGAGCCCAAAGTTCTGGCAGTGATCTTTCTCCCTTTACTATGTATTTTCCTCTTAATAACTGTAACAGTTAAAACATAACAAGCCTTCTTTCTATATGCAGAATTTCTCATGAAAGAAAAATTGTTTTATTAATTCATACTGACAGCACCTGAGGAGGCTTAACAAGCTTTCATGTTAATAGAGAAGCTACCTTGCAGTACAAGCATCTTATTCCTCCAGACACACATGATGGCACTTGCAGTCATACCATACAAATAGCAACATCCCCTTGTCCTATTTATCTTTTGTAGGGAGCCTGGCAAATTGAGAATAACAATAAACAAAACACAGATCTACTTTTAACAGTCTCCAGCTCCAATGATTATGATGAGTTCACTGCGAGAGGCTTTCATAGCACGATAGGCAGGAATAAGTTCAGGTTCCCCAATAACTGCTAAGCAGCAGAAAGGTCAACTTAATTGCATCCTGTTCCATTAATATCAGCACATAAGATATGTAGCCATGATAATTGGTTCCAGGCATTGAACATGACTGGAAGCAGATTCATGCACTTCAGAAAGCATGAGAGGCTATATAGAGGGGTCACAATCAATCCTTAATTAGGGCAGAAAGATCTAGGATGATCATGAATGGCATTCTTTTTTAAATTCATGAAACCCTTGAGCACCTCCACAGTACTACTTACTGCAGTACATTTTAATGAGTTTTGATATGTCATCATTCACACAGGATGAAGAAAAACAAATTCAGGGATGGAACCAGCAGTTTCACAAATTCAGTTAGTCCATTAATTTCAGTGGAATAATGGAAGTCTAAATACTAAATTTGCCCAGAAGTATATGTGACTGTTGCTAGAGTATTACCTAGGATAGTCATCTTCTAGCATAGATGCTATTTGGGGTATCCTTCAACTTTCCAGATAAGATAAAAAAAAAAAAAAATCTATTCTTCAAGTAAAAAATTGTATTATCAAATTCCTGTTGCTAGGAAAAAGCTTTTCCCAGCCACTGAGGAACAGTTGATAACCTTGACAGGAAAGCCATGAGCATTCCATCTTAATAAAGGTGGAAGCAGAGAAGCTAACAGTTCCTGCCCCACCTGCTTCATATGCTTCAGCAGAAGGTACAGGTTGACTGACAAAACAGAAGAACCTGGAAATCATGTTGTTTTACAGAAAAGGTAACTGTGATGGAGCACATGAAGTTACAATGCCAACATGGGTCACCAGCAGCTCACTACTACTCCTCCTCCCCTACTACAAGGAGAAAAGAAAGAAAACTGGAGCTCAACATGCTTGCAGTACAACTTATTTCCTGTTGCTAACAGCTGTTTCTAAAGTCACAATAGAGTTGTAATACAAATATTTTTATGAAAATACTATCCCAAACTTTTATATATAAAGATATTTGAAAAACACTAATTATCATAACTCACCTCTAGATATAGTTTATGTGCTTTAAATGAACACCAGAAATGAAAATAGAAAAGCATAAAGACAATCCTTTTTGCTAATTTTTGGACATACTCAGATCTGAGCATTTTAACGAACTGTAAGCAAATGCACACAGGTCTGATTTATTAGCAGAATTGTTTTAATTTATCTACATGCTACTCAAACTAAAGAAAAAAGTCTCAATTTCTTTGAGCACTTGCTTTCTCTCAAAATGGAATTAAAAAAACACATTCTGCAATGCAGTATATGTATTTCCCTAGTTCTAGCCATGACCAAAGTTAGTATATATTTTATAGCAACATACTTAAGGTTATTATTACAAGGTTTTCACAATACTTTGATCTTCTGCATTAAAAATCCAGCATAACATTGCACAAAGTTATTTAAATGAATTATGAAGAGTGGGACCAAAGCTGGTTATTTTTACTCAACTTTGTTTATTAGAAGATTTCTCCTACCCAGAGATGAACAAAATAGAAATGAAGTAAAATCTTAAAAAGGGAAAATTTATTCTAAAAGGAGAAAGCTTATACACCCCAGTTAATAAAATTGCGTTGCACAGTATAGCAAAAATCATTTCGTTATTTTACATGGTTCAAAATTCTCTGTCTCCCTTTTAGACAGTGATTAACTGTTGGAGAAATGCAATGATAAGACTATGAAAATCGATAGCAAACAAAACTAAAGCAAAATGGATACACCACTAGAATTAATACCTACTAACTCAGGCTAGAATTAGTACCTACTAACTCACAGGAAGTTACAGTTGAGACTGCATTGGCTCTCAAACTGTTACGCACCCTCCCACCATAACTCTCTCGCCTCATTTCCCACACCACCTCACATCTGGAAATTTAACCATTTCCTTAAAGATCCAAATGGAGAGCATTCCAGGAAAACTATTTTTATTGCAAATACTTTGTTCTGAGCAAAGTTTATTATGTACCATGTAATGGGCGACCACTAAAGTATTACTCCCGTGAATCATTCTCTCACTCAAGAATCCTAAACTCTTTATGATAGCTTACTACTACATCTTGATGCACATTTCTTCAGTTGGACAAAAAGTGGAAAGCAGTAAGTTCCCTCAACACTGTTAGGAGCCTTAATACCATATTCTTCCATCAACAGGCTTTCTGCATGGAAAGAATGCACTGAATTTCATATTAGCATGTGCCAAACTTGGAAGTTCATACTCTTATTGCGAAAAACATTTTCATGCACCTCAGCTCTTGTTTTTCTTGCATAGCTGATTTTTAAGTATGAATTAATTTTCATTTAGAGACAACAGCATTACAGAAGGAAATATAATGCAGCATAATTACATGAGGACATATCTGCAGATTGCTTCTTACTTTGATATAGCTTCTTTGAAAAAGCCTAATCCTCAAGATAACTGAAAGTGCAAGTGGAGAGAGCAGTTTATTACATGAATCAGCTCTGCCACCACATTGCCTGCCCCTACCAATAAAGTCAACAACACAGATTTATCCAATACTTTGGCACAGTTGTCCAGAAACAGTTGCACAGTTACTGTTAACTAAAATATAACTATAGCCCTTAGCTACATTGCACTGCTATACAGCATGGAAGTCCTACAGTATCATGGTGTCTATTTTATAGAATCAAGGATGAGAAGCACAGAGCTAGACAAAATAAAAATATATTTATAATAAAAAGAATCAAAGATGCAAAGTCAAAAATCAAGCTTAGATGCAAAAGTCAAAGATGCAAACCTTCTATAGCAACATTTAAATACTTTGCCATCTTCTTCACTCTTACCTAGTTTCAAGTCATTTAAATATAGCTATGTAATCCAATTTGTTGAAATCATTCTATAGACAAGACTATACTATAAGCCTTAATTCTACAATTAGCCTTTCCTCCCAAGCTGATAAAAGCATCACACATTATTTATATTATTCTCATGAGTCTCCTTCATTCCCCCTTTATATCGGATTTCACCGATATAAAACAAATGAAAATTAAGGTATATCAACAGTATTCTCAGTCCACTGAAATAATAGAATTGCTTCAATTTTGGGGTATTATTTCATTATATCCTACCCTTGGGGACATAATCTTTGTTCTTTGTTGTACAACCTCACAGACACTTTTGCAATCATTATCTTTTCTATTTTATCTCTGCAGGGAGCAATGGTATTATAAATGGTTCTGATCATCCGAGTGTTTTGAAAGTGCTTTCAATATATCTTATTTGCCTACCAATATATCTAGCAAAATAACCACCAGTTTCTTTCCATCAGAATAAAAACATTTAATACATGTTTGGAGTCATGACCCTGTGTTTATTTTGATGCAAGATTATGACTTTAAATCTTCTGGAGACCTTCACATTGTTGCCCATGAGGAGCACTTAAACATAAATGGCATAATATTAATTCAGTCGTAGGGCTCATTATATATATATATATATATATATTTAAATAGCTCATCTGCTGAATGACTCCAAACAATTGCTGCTTGCTCACCCTTGCTCTGAAGGGAGCACCTTCTAAGGCTGAGAGCAAAATGGCTCCATCCCTACTAGAGACCCCAGCACCACAGGCTCTGTGCTGGACACCAGCAGCAGCACTGTGAGGACGTGCCTTCACCTGCGCCAGTCCAAATGACTGCACAACAAAGGCCTACTGATTTAATCTAAACCAGTTTATTGTGCCTAAATTCTATACCTACACAACAGTAAGTAGCTACATGAGCAGTTCAATCTGGTAGATCTGAATGGTCAACCATAATGTACAGAAAAGCAGGTGTTCAACAGGAACAGCGGGTCCCATTCTTCCACCCACACAGTTAGTTGTTGGCACAATATTTATTCCCATGGACCAAAGACATTTAGTCTACAAAATACATACATTAACAAGCTGAATTCATATATATCAAAACTCAAAAGCATTTTGCAATAATTCACTGCATTTCTTGTCCATTGGCATTCATAGCTCCTACCAATTGTTTCTGCTTCCCAAAGGCGCACAGATAGGTGATTTTTTGCCAAACACAGCATTCAGGTAAAATATATGAAGTAAAATAAAATGTGCCTTTGTACCTAGTATAAACTCTGTGAAAGTTGACCAAATTAGGCATAGGCAGTCCTAGAACACAAATCTTTGGTCATCCTTACTTTTTTTTTGTCCCTGAATTAAGTACTTGAGTAAATATTTCATCAGAAAAAGTTAAATACTATTTTGAAAAGATAAATTAATTTTCAGTCACTATGCAGACACATTTGCTAATTCAGGCTTCCACAGATTTAAAGTGTACTGCCTGCTACACTTGTCAAGATAAAAGAGTTTAATTTCATTAAGCTAAAGCTACAGTCGTTTGCAAACAGACATAATTACACATCTGTCAAATCACTGGGATTTTGGTTAATGGAAATGAACTAGTCAGACATTCTAACCTAATTTTACTAGACACATCCGACATTACCTCAAAAACATTACATCAGTAAATTTACGACCTCAGAAAAACTGCTTAATATATCAGGGCAATTGAAAGCAATTGTATCAGAACTTGAATTATTTCAAATGCAAATTTGGGCTTGAAAGGGTAAACTAAAATGAAAACTAAATATATATAATGAACGATGCTGTGTTATACTTCATTATTGAGTTAAACGACCATGCTGATTCAAATGAATACCTGGAGAAATTACTGTACTAGCCCAAAGTAGTAACACAACAGCAAATTAGAAACAACAGTCTACTTTGTGATGCTTACAAACAGCACTTCTATTTCTAAGAAGTTATTATAAAAACATCAAAAATTTAAGCTAGCAACAAAAGATATCTGAACAATGTATTTATTTTGTTTCCATAAGCACTGTATGAGTATTATTGCTTTTATTTGTTTCTATTTTTCAAAGATCCTTGACATTATATCAGTGACAGCTACACTTCAGAAAATAAGCTTGATATGCCTCACAAAGGTAAATTTCTAATCTATTAGCAGCAGCTACCATCCAGATCAACATTACATGGACTTTTCCATTATCACCTCCAGCTGACTGAAAAAAATAAGTGCCTGTATCTATGGTTTCAAGCCCAGTGCGCTGCCATTATCTTCCTTTAATCACCTTTCCTGCAGTTAGAATATTCCACTGCTTGCCTCTTACAGCATTCAATAAAATATAATGAAAGGAGATTCAGACCCACACGGCATTAGGCCAATACACAGAAACAGAGGGAAATAAGGAAAAAGATACTTGCCAGTTTTCATCTGTTGGATTACATAAACAGGAACCAAGATAACAGCAGTAGCATTTAAGAAAGTATCTGAGACCTTCCAGGATTAGCCTGCTTCAGCACAGCATTTTTACTGCTTTTCAGTGATAGAAATTGCTCAAGGTATAAGCAACATGGGTATATCTTAATTCTAGACATCTGATACTACAGAGATATATTTAAATGTATTTTTTTCTTGCATATGGGAACCCAAACTGTAATTACACATTAAGTTTCCATAGTGCAAATGACAAAGGAAATCCTCAGGTGGAAATGCATTGCTGAAAGAGTACATTGCAACAGTGGGTATTTGATTGATTTAATAATATTAGCTATTCTCAAAAATGTCCAAACAAATCAGTAGTCAAACTATGGTATGCACAGGCTTGCATTACAAATCGTTTAAGAAAAAGCTTTTTCTTAGTATGCTGCTATTTATCACAGGTTAAGTAATTTTCCACTCAACAGCATCAAGAGTCAGAAGCAACAAAAATATAAAATCATTCAGTCTGAACTGTGGCCAGTCAGGCCCTCTGCAAAGATCAGATAAATTTATTCCTGACACTCTTATCCATCATCAAATTTTCTACATTATCAGCAATTATTTTCCAGTTGCCCCTGCCAATACTTCCTAGAAGATATGCAGGAAGGAACACATCTCTCAGGCATTGAGAGAGAAGTTGCAGCATTTTACCAAGTGTATTTCAACACCATAATTTATTGTTTCCCCTAATTCCCTACCATGGCTGCAGAATTTTTCCTCCTATCTATACCTACATGAAGAATCAGTACAGGTCCAGGTAGAACAACTTCAGGTACAAATCCATTTCAGTAAATCCACATCCCTCTTTTCATTAATCATAATGCTTAGTCACTAGATAAGACAGCCTTATCCTGTCTTTAGTTTTCTACTACATTTGGCTAAAACCCCTACACATCCCCTTTCAAAGTCAGCTACATTTAACTAGCTGTAGCTACCAACTTTTGTTGGCTGTACCCACCTTCTTGGGATGAAGAGATTACAATATGCTCTTCCCCACTCTTATGCATTTTCCACCTTATATGCCAGCGCAGTCAGTGCAGATGAAAAACTTATTCCACTGAAGTGCTCATTTGTCCTAATCATACATACAAAGGTCAGAGTTTGCCTTCACAAAGAAAAACCTGCAAAATAAAAACCTGCAAAGAGATGGACCTGATAAACAGAAAATGACACCTTGGCAGGAACCAGGAGAACCCAAACTGACATTGAGTTATCTGGCACTGAGAATTTTGACAGTTGATGTACAGACGAAAGAAAACTTAGGAAGTAGCCTGGAACCTAAGGGTGAACGAAAGTACAGGAGAGGAAAAAAGTGTATGCCAAGTGTCCTTTCACTTGTGAATTTTAGAAGTGCTTCCTCCCTTAGTGTTTTTGAAGGGGGCCATAGTCAGAAGATGAACATCATATCAAAGTGATCAATTACATAGTCCACATCCCAACAAAGTGGCTGATCTTGCAGTACCCTGTCTTAACCAACACGTGTAGTTGAAGCTGAGTGTCAGTAGTTCCCCATCAGTTCCAATAAAATAGGTAACGAAAAAGTACAGGAAAATAAGATGATTAATCCTAGTATTATTTCTGATAATCTGCATCCAGACAGAATAACTCCTCAGTTCTATTTTATACTAGTGCTTAGGCAAGTAAGCTGAGAAACAACAGACATGAATAGTTTCCTCTGCAAGTAGCAAGTGTCCACCCATCACTGTCAGAGCTCACTGCTAAATCTGTGAGCTTCAAAAACAAGACAGTATTGCCTGCTTAATAAAAGCTAATTATTCAAAGATACAAAAGAACCCCACAGTATTCGGTACACAATCCCTCTTTCACATATAATCAACCTGTGTAACAGCAGTTTGCTGTACAGATGGAAAGGACTATTACACACACAGAAATCCAGATACTCAGAGAAACTGTGCTAGCAGCTCCTTTTATACAATGACTTAGTATACTGATTTTCTCTCAGAAAGAGTCACAGTGCTGGAAAGAACTTAGAACTTTGGTTTCAGGGGATTATTGCTTTTCTTTACAAAAAAGATCTTCAACTTTTGTAGAAAAGATGCAAATATATGAAAAACTATTTTCCATTCAGGCAATTTTGACTTGACATTATTAGTTTTCATAATCTGACACTATTTCTTAATATGATTTTAAAACAGTTCAGTTACTAAATCTGAGGATAGCTATAGTCAATACCCATCTGAAAAACACCATGCCCCCAAGCATGCTATACATGATAAAGGAAAATGAGCTGCTGGAGATGACAAAACATTTAAGCCTGTACCAAGTTGTATTCTGCTAATAAGGAGCTTTTTTGAATAATTGTTTTAACATTTTATGTTGTAAACATACCAATTAAGAACCTCTGAACAGCAAATCAGAATTCCAAATCTATGCAAAATGAAATGTCATTAGAATATTCAACACAAACTTTCCCAATATTTCAGAATACTTGAAATTTTATCTTTTGGGAAAAGAAAAAAAAAGCCTGCATTTTAGTAACATTTTCAAACAACTATAGGCTAAACAGCTAGAATCTAACTACCATTAATGGATTAAAGTAATTTCAAAGTTTGTTTTAAACCGCAAATTTTCTGTGTATTTGGAACTATTCCAAACACTCCCATTGAAAGTAATTTCATTACCTCCTGTCTGTATTGCTACTCATGACAGCATTTCTGTTACTCACCGCAACACGAAGAATTAGAACACACACGTGTTTTTAAGATTTTTAATCACTTTATCCAGAAGGAAAAAATGTACAAACTGAGCTATCTGCAATATGATATAACGTAGTCACCTCAGTGTCAGTGCCAGGTTGCGACCTGCTTGCTTCTGTGTCCCACAGAAGGGACACAAGCAGCGCTGCTGCGGAGCCTTACAGAGATCAGAGCCATCCGAAGGCTCCCATCCTGTCTGAGCTTCCCAGTGCAGCAAATTAACACAAAAAAACTGTTATAAAGAAAGAAAGGGTAACAGTGTAATCTCATTTAAGCCTTGGTCTTAACTGCAAGTACATGTGATGACCAACTTGACTACAGGCCTGAAGACACTGATTTTGAGACAGACAAGATGAGCTCCTCTGGTCCCAGGATGCTCCACTCTGCCTTGTGCCCACAGCTCAGGCAACATCAGCTCTTTTGAGGAGACAGGAGGCATAAGGATGGGTAAAAACCATAATGAGATAACTGTTAAAGGCAAGACAAAAGCCAGGGCATTCAAAATTCAGCTCAAGACTCATTAAAAGCCAAAACATTGTTTCCTACTCTAGATATAAAAATATTTTATCTACTTTGTTTTAGATTAAACAGAAGAGGTGGAAAACACACATTAAATACAAACCAGAAGAAAATAAGTCAGAGAAAAATAGCATTAATTGCAAAAGGAACATTTAACAAAGTATGTTGGTATGGTCATTTCAGTTTAATCTTACTTATAATCTAAATATATATTTAATAATTAATTGTCAAGAACTGATATATAATAATGTAGGAATTAGAAAATCCTAAATGGAAGCCAGTGACTTAAAAGTAAAAGTGGTTCTTTTTAGCAAAAGGAAACTACAGATAAAAATCAACTGTTCTAAAGAAACTCTGGTCACCCACATCTAGCTAAATGGACTGAAGTACCTGTATATTCTGAATACAGAATACGTGTGCAGCTTAAAAGCTTTCTTAATTAATCACTTGTAACCACAACATTCTGAATGATTCCCTGATGTTACCCAAAAGCAGAAAAATGTTGGAAGCCAGAAAGTGGTTCAGCTAAAACAAGTTCTGTACAGAGCATTTTTAAGTCACTTTGTCTGTAGAAAGAAACCCAGGAACAAGCAGTATTTTCCACTGTATTAAAATAATGCTACTAAAATGTATCTTCTCAACTTTTTTTCCCCTCCTATTTTATATTTAGCATGAATATTTCAGCTTCTTTGTTAATTTTGAAATCAATTCCATAATTGATTATAAATGATTATAGAATTCATTATAATGACCCACACCATTTTTCACTATTTAGCTCTGGTTAATGCTATGTCACTAAAATGAGAATAATCCATATGAAGTTAGAATTTCTTTTCAGTTTCTTTCTCAAGTTTAATCTATTAACTTTGGGGGGAAGATGATATGATTTTAATACTTTGATTTTACCAGAGTAAATATATTGAGCTCCGAACTGAGTTGGACTATCACTATTCTTACTTCTTGAAGTTTGTCTTAATTCTTTTTCCTAATATTGACAGGAAATTTTGTATTATATTATGAAAGGGAAACACATTCATCTTCTGTGACTCATTAATCCAACCTCTATTTCTATTCCTGCTCTAGGAGCATGAAAATAAGAACATACAAAGAGGAAAAAATCAGTACAACAGTAACTATAGAACCAAAAATCTAAACAAGAGAAACATCAAAGTAGTAATAGAGAGTGTAAAACACAAAGTGATGAAATGTTTTATTTCACCTCATTAAGTAACTAACATTTAAGACCTCCACACAAAGATGACCTGCCTATGAAAACGCAATATACTCGTTTTTCTAGAAGGCAATATATTAAAATACAGTTAATACATGGACCCTGCTTTAAGGTAAAAAATAAGGTTTTGACTTTCCCCAATTTTGGCACTTTTCTAGGGTATGCAAGGGATAAGCACTACACATTTCATCAGTTTAACTGCACTAAACCACTTATGGCCATTCAGTAACTGTAGAAGACAAATTCCCAACCAATTGTTTCCTCCCCTCTCATGAAGGTTCACACATTCACAAGCATTCATTCAGCAAAGCCTGGCACAAAACGAAACCCTCACAATTTCTTGATGTTAAACACTCCAGTGTTGAGGCTTCTTCTATTCTACTATTTCCGAATAATTTCCCACAGTTAGTTTATATGCGCAATTTAGATATCTGGCTCATCTACATCCAGATAGAATAAAGGAAATTCCAAATGGATTCCAAATGCATAATTTTTTACTGGGGTCAAGATACACCATCTTTCCTGACAACCACTAGAGACCATACCTGGCTCTGGAGAATACACCTCTGGGTGAGGAGGAGTTGTACATATTAAAAAATAATTACTCTGATGCCAGAGCATTCTTTTACTACTCCCTGGCAAAGTACTGACTAACATAAGCTTTAAGCACATTCAGTGAAACAGCACTGCTCGCTTGGCTCATCTTGTCTCTTGCCCAAGTATCTGCTGCTGGCACCTGTCAAAGACAGGACACCGGGGCAGCACAGAGCCTGCATGGTCACTGCCCTCCCTCTGATCACCCTGCTAGCTTCCTCGTGGCTTTTGAATATTTATTTTCAACCCCTCTCTCCACCACAATATTCATAACTATACTTGTGGAAGACATGGGTTTCCTTTTTAGAATTTCAAGTTGACCATGTTATTCTATTTTCAACACCTTTTTTTTTCTGATTGCATAGAGATGGATGCAAATAGATGCAAATTTAAAAAGCTCAAAACAAATCAAAGGGTCAATTAAAAATACTATTGCTGTCAAAACGGTCAATTAAAAATACTACTGCTGTCAAGTTTTATCTGACATCTGAAAAGGAATTCATCTCACAGCTAATTAGGGCAAAACTGGCACTATTTCATGATGCATTTCAGTTCAGCTAAAGTGCATGTCAAAGGTTGATGAGAGAAATCTTGTGGTCATTTACAGGGCACAACAGGTTAAAGAAAATCAACTGAAGGAGCATCTTCAAGATAACTACAGAAAATGTATCTCTGACCATTAGATGTCACTGGAAATCACACACAGCAGAACTGCAATGATTAATCCATTAATATGGCTGCAAAGAACACCCAGTGCAACTGTCTGTAATAGGTATTACATTGTACATGTGCAGTGGTGGCACTGAGGTTTAAAACTGTCATGGTCCCCATAGAACAATTTGAATGGACATAGCAGTGTTCAGTGCAGTGTGGTCTTGAGCACTTGGATAATGTCAAAACAGAGCCCTCAAGCTATACAGATTGAGGACAGCAGTTACCAGATGAGAAATGATAGTACATGAACATCATGCTTTCTTAGCACAGACATTGCAGCAAAGTGTCACATCCCACTCTCCTGCATGTGACACTCACTGCCTTCACCCATATCCTGAGGTCATTTCCTGGAGGCCAGCAAACTTTTGAACACAGAGCCTTCCTAAACAGCAGAAACATTTGATTTTTGAGTACTTTTCTAATAGCCCGTTCCTGACCTCCGCCCTGTGTTTATCTGACCAATAGTTACATTACAGGACCCTCAACTTGCAGCAGCAAGAGCTGCTAAAGATTTCTCCAGCAAAAAGAATACCTAACAAACCTACAGTCTTTAGAATATTTTAAATTCCTATGAACAGCTGGAAACCTTTTCAAAGTTACAAGTTGCCATAGTATGTGCTTTCTCAATTAAGCTTCCTTGAACAGGACTGATAAGGAGGCTCAGACAACAGGCTACACTGTAAATCCTACTCATCTCAAGAGGACTGGAGCTCCATGATGAGGTTAAATGTCTCTTACAGTGAATAAAATTAGCATTTGAAATATATGCTTGGGAACACCTTTTGAAAATTAATGGTTATAGGTTGCGGCTTTGCCTGGGTCTGTATTTCAAAGTTTTGCTAATGAAGTTGCATCAATTTAGATTACATGTGCTCCTTAGCAGGTTTTGACTTCACCAGAACAGCCCATATAAATACAGCTTTCCACACAGAAATGTTATTTTGACAGTTTAGCTTATATCAGGGTTTATAAGGAAAAAAAATCTGATGGTATTGGCTGCATCTACACTACAGAGATGTCAGGGTTATGGTGCAATTTCTCCAGTTCCTTTGGCTGTCCATGCAAATCCATCCAGTCAAAAGTTCATTGGGCTTTGGCTGTTACAAGATAACCAAATCACTTACGAATTCTTCCCACTCACCTGGAATTTTTGCTCAGTTCAAAAATTTGTAAACGTAGGTTCATATTTAGAAAAAAAAGTCACAATGAAGAATTCTTTAGTCCATCATTGTTTCAAGTGGTCACAGTGTTGAAAAGACATATATAATGCTTGCAGCACACTGCACCTGCACTGTCATCAGCTACAAGGAGAACTCTTGTAGCACACACCTTCCTCCAACACATGTTAATGAAGCTGCCTTGAAGGAACCCCAACATCCACCACCTTGAAAACTGCTCCAAGTGTTCTGCAAATTGCACAGCCCAGGGTACAGCAAGCATGCTGCACTCGCACCTTCTGGGATGCGAGGGTCTCAAACTCAGCAATATATCCTCTCTACCTGCTGGATTCTTGACAAAATGATCATAACAAAACCACCACCCAGGCTCATCTATGAGCTCATTTCATCACTTCAGTGTTTTGCATTTGCTAACTCAGGAGGCAATATTCCCAGAAGCAGCAATTAATATTAGCTTCCAGCTTTCTGAAAAGTTATAGTTAAAAAATAATAATGAGAACTACTTTCCTTCCTGCATACCTATTTTGCCCAGCGGGAAACCAAAATGATGCAGGGGCACGGGGTTGAGAGAAAGACTAAGTAAAATGCAATAACATTAAGCATTCTGTAAAATAATATAAATACGAATCAATCTACAAGATACCCTGATAAGAGTCATGTTATCCCATTTTACAGTGAATCTGAGAGAATTTAAGTGACTTGCCTAAAGCTAGAACTCACAGATGAAAACTTAGAGGTCCTGGTTTCTATTTTCTTCCTGATACGGTTCTGAATTAAATCACAGCTGGGAAGACAAGCCATTTATTCCTTAACACTATTTCTTGAATCAACCTATATCTAGCCTAAGACTGCAACATATGCTGCTTTTTTGAAGAAAAGTATTCAACAGAAAAACAGTAAGGTGTCTACTGAGATTTTGGCAGTTGTGACTAAGTATATTAAACATGCCCCTATAAAAATACCAACAAAAATCCACACAAAAACAATGCAAAAGTCTGTCAGACATCTACATTCAACATAAGATTGACACTATCACGGACACTGTGATGGAGATGTGAGAATACATAAGACAAATGATACTGAAAAGTAATATGCAGCATGCAAAGCAGGAAATTTGGTTAAGATTTTATAAGATCAAGGAGAAAACATATTTCCCTATGTGGATGTTCTCATGGCTCAGCATTTTTTGATTGTCATCAATGTTACCCTTGCTGGATGCTAGCCAAAAAAGCAAATGGGCAAAGACTCAGAAAAGATTCTGATGTTTTTGTCTGATTTTCTCTCTTCAACCACGTTTCCTCTTCTGGAAAGTAGTGACAGGGGTCAGGGCAGAGAGAAAGAGAGAATCTCAAGTACTACTCACCAGAGGCAAACCAGAAGAGGGACCTACTTTAAGCAACTCTCTGCTTCCTATGATTTAGGACACCTTAACATTGTTAAACACCTCCTTTGGGAGTCATCTTTGACTGAAGTGATTGGTAATCTAACAAAAAGGATGATAAATTAAAATATTCAAGAAACACTCCCATGCTTTTATGCCATTTTGAAGGATCTTTTTATAGTTTCTAAGTAATCTTGCAATAACACTGAATAATTTTCAGTTTCACAAAGCAGTATCAGCACTAAGTTTTTTCCCAAGCTTCCATAAATTACACTTCACAGGTGTGAGAAACTAAAACAAAGATGGGATTTTACTTCAAGTTCTCCTTGAAGTTTTCTAGACACAAGAAGGGACAGGGACCTTCCTGTGACACCTTGTCTTTACTCCCCACGGACTGGAGAATTTGCAGGACACCAAGTTACACCAACTATTTTCAGTTGAGTTGTACTACTACTATGAAAGCAAGACCATTTGAAATTTCTCTTTAGAACAGAAATTGAGAACCAAATTAAAAGCGAGCCATGAAATGGCTATTGCATCCAGTTCCACAAACACAGACATTCTTCTACAATGTCCCAAATTACTAAATTAGTGCAATGTGCTAAAGAAGGAAAGTCAAATTATGTTTTTAAGATATAAAAGTACTTAAAACTGTAATATTATGGCCCAAATGCAAGAACTTCCTCATATTAATTTTCACATTATGCAAATGCACAGATGTCAATACTGATTTTTAATATATCCAGCATTTCATTACTCTAGAGAAGAATTCCAAATTGCCCGTTTCCCTCAGAGAGGGAAACAATAATTAAGTTACTGTAGCCCTCAATTTATATTGATTGTGCTTCTTTCCTCTCTGAAGATGAGTGTTTACAGACAGAAAGAAGAAGCCTTGCCTTTGAAACATCTCTCAAATCCCTTCTGTGAACACGAGCATTAAGAAAATCTTCATCCTCCTTCTCATTCATAGGAATGAAACAAATATGAGTTCTGGTTGGAACTAGTGTTATTTTTTTCTTTTTTAAAAAAAGTATGGAAATATAAATCTCATCTTTCTGACCTTCAGGTTCTCACTTGTGGCATATTAGTGACATACGCTGTGCTCACTGAGAATAAATACTAAATCAGAGCTAGGTTGAGAGGTCAGTGACTACATTAGATCATGCACTTGTATACACTTCTGTTATGGATTACTTACCAAGCAATCTAACTCCAGAAGTTTCCAGCCTGCACTAACTGCTACAGACAGCACTTTAAATTCTGGCCTGATGAAACAGGCTTATTGAGATTAAAAAACATTTCCAGCTTTTACAACTTTTGTAAACAGTGCTGCTCTACAACAAAAGAACAGGGAGGCTCACGCAATGTGAGGGAAATTCAACTCAATTTGAAGATCACTCTCTCCATGAAAGAGTGCCTAGAAATATCATGGTTCAGGTAATCCTGGGTCTGTTCACAATAACTGTTTGCGCATGCAAAACCCAAATCTAACATCTATAGGACTTCTACTCTTGCTTACTTTAATGTAGTTGGATGAAGTCTTGGGAAAACGCATCATAACATTCAATAAATAAATAGGATGAACTTCAAAGCACTCCCCAAAGGCAAATTATTCAAAGCAAGAAAAATGAAATGCCTGAAGGAACAGCTGATTGAACTATTTGTGGCAAGGTACCCCATTACCTTCCAAGTTCCTGAAAACTCAGCCAGAGACTTGGACATCAAGCAAGGTTTCTTTAGTTTCCATATCATCACCAAAAGCAATTTTGTAGTTCATAAGAGACCAGATAAAAAAAATAACAGAAAAAAATCTCATTTAGATTAGGGGTAAGAAAACAATGCAGAAGAGAAAAGAATCACAGAAGACAAGATTCTACGGTCAGTATCTCTTATCAGACATAAGTATCTGTTTTGACAGCTGAAATGCAGATAATAATTAAAATAACACAGAAAGATCAACCGCATCTAGCAGCAGGCTGCTTTTCAGCTTGGGTCAGCCAACATAGCGCTGTGAGGTTTTGTTTTCACACACTTCTCCATAACCGAGTAGAGCAGTTCTACTTCAAAAGTCACAACTTAGTAAGTGGTAAGCCCCTAAGAGCCTTGAGCACAAAATTTCTTCCAGGCACCCTTGAAGCTTATCAAATATTAGCCCACATATTAGCTTTTGCCCAACTGGGTACATGCCTTCAGGATGCTACTTCTCACCCATCCCACTTCACAGGGGCTGCATGGATCATGCACTAGAGAACACATGTGGTTCCAACGGAAAGGAGCCAGGTGCTGCCTTTGCTCGCTGGGCCACAAGCACACAACAAATATCCCCACAGAAGGTACCAAACCAACTTTCCTGCACCCAACAGACCCACACCAGTGCTGACAGTGCGAAACGTACGGTGCATCTGCAGCATCAAAATAATTCAGCACATTACAAGGTCTTCTCTTTCCCAATTATGTGTTCATTCTGCATTTTTATACAGAAACTTGGGCTTTATTTAAATAAAAAAATATCCAAATGTAAAAGACTTGCAAGATCTAGACACTCCTCTTTATGCTATTTTCACTCATAAATGAGTACATACACACAATATTTATTATCAATAAAATGATCCCTTAAAACATTGATACTACAATAAGGTCTCTACATGCATCTCTGGGTGCAAAATGCATCAGGAACATTTGCTGACAAATACTAGATGAAATTAGTGCTGCTCCATGACATGTTGCTAGAGGCAGTAATTTCGCCAATACCACAAACATGCCTGCAGCTTCTTTGCCCTTGTTGGTAGATTGACTTGTTTAAGAACCTAAAAGATCTTTTCTAAATCTAAACATATCTTTGCACAATATTACTAAAACACAGGGAAGTGAATGCATCCATGTCCTTGCTCCAGAATATGGAATTTGCATATAAGCAGGATATTCTTGTCACAATTTTCCTGAAGAGAAACATTTTTCCCTTTTGATAGTTGTTGGAAAGACACACACACACAACCAATTGCCAGCTCTGATCACTCCAAACACCATCTTTCAGAAGCACCTTGTATCTGTATCAATACATTGTTGAAACAATTATCCAATCTGTACCTCAGTGGCACAAAACTAAAGTTATAATTCAGAATATAATTTAGGTGCTAACATTTTAGAGCAAAACAGTAATTTACTATTTTTATTTATATCACAAGCTTGAAGAGAGGAACAAACTGAACACCTGCTTGCAATAACCAATCCTCAGGCTGAAGAAAGCTGGGATTAGCTGTGTGCCTTTTTGTACATACCAGTTCAAAGCAAAAAGTTAGGGACAGACTGGTCTTAGGGTAATAGAGATTACGAGGCTGTTTTAAGCAGCTAATGTGATTCAGTCCCCCAAAATGCACATGAGAATTTAGGGCATGTATGGGGTACTTCTCACCAAGAGCTCCAGCTTTGCATAAATACTGTTTTCTCCAGTGCATGATTTCACCCAGAAAAGTCTGACCTATGAAACCCTTCCATGGATTTTAATTCAAGTGGGATTAGTGGCAGAATTGATATGTTGGAAAAGGTGACAGTTTTGAATTTTAACATCTCATTCCTAACTTTCAAAGATCCTCATAATTATCTCATGTAAAAATAAACTTTAAAAAATAGCTCCTCTTCAGAGAGCTCTGTCCTTTCATCTCTGAGCCACATCATTGGCTTCTGTGTGACAGTAATTCCTGATGGAATAATTCCTGTGTGGAAAACAAATCTCCAGTACTGTATTGACTGTATTCCATTGACTGTATTGCCTTGCAGCTAAACTCTACCATATTGTATGAAGAGATGGAGGCAAGTTATGCTTATAAATGCTGTTTAATTACTTAACTACTACTTAAGTTTTAGGTATCTCTGGCAAGTAATTAAAAAGGCAAGAAAAGAAAGAGGAAAAAGGAATGAGTGCAGTAACCTGAGGTATTATGAAAATTAAAAAATATTTTCCTCTTCATTCATGTGTCCATATCACATCTCTGGTCAGACATGTAGTAAAACAGACTGATAATTCTTCAGTCTTCAACCAGGCAAGTCAAATCCTCTGTGATCTTAAGACATTTTCTTTAATGTTGCCTGAAACACTCTCAAACAATTCATTTTTAGCAGAATGAACAGTGCCTCCTAAACAGTTCAGACAACAGAAGATAGAAAAAAAAAACATCAGAAAAAGTGAGGCATAGAAAAGATTTTGGAAATGCTTCATTACCTTAAGTGAATAATGCCTAAAAGCCCTTACATTTTGAATAAAGCAGAAGTTCCTTCAGTCTATTTTAAGAGGCTTATGTCACTCAAATTACATATTATACATCCATACTATGGTCTAACACACATTATGCATTCAAAATACTGCAGTAACCAACATGTTACACTGATAACAGCAATGGCACCAGAGCTCAGGGCAGCCTCCTCCCTCCCAAGCACCTTTCTCCAGCTTCCCAGGCTGCACACGCTGAGCTTGTCTGCTCCACAGCTACTCTTCTCAGAGCTGACTGGGAATCTGAAGGCTCCTCTTACGGCTCCATTCACTTTCACATTAATGGTAGGAAAATTATAGCATTTTGCAACCCTGCTGCAGCATACTTCAGTTCAACTAAGCATGCTTACATTTTAACCCATGCAGCCCACTGTTTGCATATGAATTAGTACCTCCAAAAGACAAAGATTAAACCTTAAAACTCCATCTACTCAACTGACTGGAGGAGGAAGAAACCTCCAACCTACAACAAAAGTAACCTTTAATGAGAGTATAAAACAGAAGATAAAGCACCACTAAAAGTATCCTCTGTTCCATTTTCTGAAGTGCACACAAAGCACTTCCATTTTTCCCCCCTACAATTACTTCATCCGATTTGAACATTTGATTGTTAAAACTGTTGCAGTTACAGCAGTGTGTTTATTTTAAAGACTTATTTAAACTTCCAGAACTTTGTCAAACAAGGAATATCTTTAGTCTCCAAACTGGGACACTAAACTGAAAGAAAACTGCCCGCATCTTACAAGAGATGAAACCTCGTTCAGCTTAAAATTACACGTGCACTGTCCTATCCAGAGCCTTCACTAGTTTTTCCTCTCAAATACTGACTCAAACACAAAGCATGACAGTTCATTAAGATCAAACAGTCACAGGATTCACAGAAAAACAACAAAGAAAACAAATAAAACGTATTATATATAAATCCACTTTTTTTTTTTTTATTCTAATCATTATGAAAACCTGGGATCCAAAAGTAGAATCTTCAAATTTCCACAGACATTTAAGTGATGGAGCTACCTATTTCAAATCTGCTGCTGTTCTTTCAAGGTGTAATTTATGACCCACTGTTGTAAAATAAAATAAAAGCCAGAAAAATCTACTCTTCCTTTTGCAGTTTAATTGCAATGGTCAAATACAGCATATTCTGAGATTGCATTTCCACAATCTTGAGCCTTCCAGATAATAAGATTACTGTTCTAAAGATGATTAAGCATGACAACTTCCAGCTGGTTTTTTTTTGGCTTTTTCATTTGTTCTTAAGCCACAAACTTATGCTATTTTATAAACAAGCAAAAATTTCAGTCAAATTTGGCTAGTTTCAACTACATATATTAATTGCTTGGTAATTACTCAATATGATGAAGCAGCAAAAGTTGAGACTATTTTGTGACAAAATGTTGGTCTAATAATTCAGATTTTCAGTTGTCACACTTGGGGTTCATTTACCTCATGCATAGTGATACAAGTTATAAAATTTGTTTTACACTGCTAAATACGGCTGAAATACTTTTTTTCCTTCTTCAAGCATTTCGTCCATTACCTATCATTTCTTTCAAGTTCATCCAGTAATCTGCATTTCCTTAAATATACAGCATATTCCTAACAGGAACTTCTGCTGGCATTCATAGCACAGTCAGTCAGTAGTGCAGGACACACAGTGTAGCTGGAAGTATCTCCTGATGAAACCGAGCTCCACTGCCCTTAGCACAAAAGCAGTCTTAAGTGGAACATGCAAGGCTTGTTCACATAGCAAGAAAATTAAGGTTTCCTCTATAATCACCCACTTAATCCTGTTTTCATTGCCAACACATAAAAAAAAGCCTCTAAGTTCTAACTGTTGCACTGGAGTTGTGGTCCCATGATAGGCACAGGGGCAGCCTCTTAAACAAGCTCTCGACCTAAGGCCCCACCAGCCAAGCCACAGCTCTGGCAGGCACCACCTGACAGTTCTCAAACAAACATAGATTTTTTCCTGTTATCATGAGACTGAAGTAAATTCTGTATTCCGCATGTTCTCAAATGCAAGAGTTTTGTCATGCTATTTCTATGGCTAGCAGGGAAGGTGGCCAAAGGACATGAGGTCAGCTGTTCATAGCAGACAGAGAAGCATTAGAAACAGTGCTTTTTTAATACTTTTCACACATCTAACTTGGATCAACTATGCCAAGTTGTATGTCTTTAGTCAGACTATTGTAATCATACCCTTGGATCTAACCATTTAGCCTTAACAGATTCTAAAGCTAAGAACTGTCATGTTACAAGACCATAGGAAGAGGAAATAGAAAAAAAAAATACATACACACAACACTACAAACTGGTTATGTTTACGTGTGCAGCATTATACATGATACTATACCATAGAAAGGTAGTCTTCTGTAGGATTTGGAAGGTAAATATAAAGAAGGATTTATGACTCTTCCACACGGGTAGGTGCACTGAATTAAGAATAACAGATCAGCACAAGTGGTGAGGTGAGGAGGTGGGAGGGGTGAGGGGGACCCCACGGGGGAGGGAAACAAAAGCCCCCACCACCACCAGGAGAGGAGGAGGGGAGAAAAACCCTCCCCCCCCACAACACACACACAGCCACTCACTGACACTACAGGAGAAACCAGAGAGTACCAAAGGCTTGTGGTGGGGAGAAGCTAATGTGCAAAAGAAAGATTTGAACCCTTTAAGGGCATGAACCTTAAATTACTATCTTTTTATCAAAGATTTTGCAGAGCAATTCAATTTTAGGCTTATTTTGGCCTTTGTTAAATAAAACACCTATCACTTCCAAGGCTAAGAAAGAAAGTGTCCTTGCAGAATATTGTCTTCCAGAAATCAAAACTTCTAGAACTTATATTTTCTTTACATGCTCACATAAAAATAAGAAAATGAGTTCAAATATATGTCTATATTATAGTTTATTTTCTGATTTTTCTCTGGAAAAAGTGTTTTTATTTCATATATTTAACCAGGTATAAAACAGATGCAGCTGACAACTTGGTTAAATCTTTGATTTGAACATTTTTCATGTTTTAAAAATTGTTCCAGCTGTTTCCCACAGGCACTTTATAGAAAGATCAAACATTTAACAATTTTAATATAGCTCTCTGAAAAACAAGCCTATAAAAAGATTTCTTCATTAAAACCCAAGCTCTCTGTTAACAAGCACACTCAGGTTTGTGTCAAGTGCTGGAAGCATACAGCTGGTAATTAGTATCACAGTAATTAGAAATCCTACTTTAACCAATCAATTTTCACTTCCATATGCTGAAGAGAAAACATTAGGCAGTTTGAGCTACAAATTTTAACTCTATATAATTTAATATCAGCTTTATACACTTTATTCAAGTTCAAGACTTCTTTTTTAGCCCTAGAAGAGTTTATCATACTTTCCAGTGTAGGAAAGAGACTACCAAAAGTAGCACAATGTTAGTCCACCTGCTTATAATCATTACTTGAATGAACTGCTAAATTAATTCAAAAATATAAAACTATCCATCCTGAATATAACGTCATATTAGGCATGCTTCGCACAGCCTCTGCATATAATTTTTACCTCAATGGAATGCTATCAAGCAATTCCATTTTAAACTATCCATATTTCTTTCAAGTAATTTCCTTTGCTCTTTCACTTTTCACACAAGTTGCTTCAGAGTCTCATCAGTAGTCTCTGCTCATGGCTATGAGAAACAACCTTTAGCCTTCAGTCATTTAATCATTACTTCTTGGTTGAGATAATTAAAGCATCTTGAATTTTATGGGGAAAAAGTGAATGAACATAGAAATATCAGAATAAGCAGCCAGCAGATACAACCTTGTAATAGTTCTGTGACTACAGGTCAAGTTCTAGAGCATTGCTATTCACTCTCTTTAATAAAACATTTACTGTAAATCAAAGCCATACGATAGTGAGTCAGGGAAGATTCTATTATTTTGATAAAGGAAATGAGTAGTTTAAAGGAAAGACTGAGAAAAACAAAAAAACTTAAACCAACTCCTTCTGAAGAGTTTTGTCTTCCTTCAAAGGAAAAGTCTATAGCAAACTCACAGTGAGTAAGAAACTGAAGCAACATCAAGGAACACAAAAATCAGAGGGGTGGAAAATGAAGCAAAGAAACTCCCTAACCTTGATCCCTACTTCAGTTCAGACTCCCTAGTTTCAGATGGTTAGCAATATCAGGAACTTTTTCCACAGCAATTGTCTGCTTCCACTGGAAAGGTATCAAAAAGTCCTTTTTATATTTATAAAATCCTCATCCCTGCTGTTTTTCTATGCATTCTTCACCTATTTACAGCCTTAAACAAAAACTTTGATTGGTTCCTCAAACATATATAGAATGCCATAAAATAAAGTAGCTAAAATATTAAATCAGAATTTATACGGCCAGATACCATTAATCTTTACAAAAACTGCATGGATTAAGTCTCAGCAACATCATTTTAGATTCACTGCATATTGATTTAAAGTTTCCTTTGAAAGTGAACATTTTAAAAAGCAAAAGTTACACAGACTTGCTGTCCTGATAACCTGTGCAAAATAAGACCCAGAAGCCTGCTGCAACCCCTACTGCAGTACCAGTATAGGGAGCTGCTGTAATCTGAGATCCGATACAGTGCCAAAAATCTTTAAGCCTTAAAAATGCTTTGCAGATACAAATCAGGGCTGATAACAGCCTCCAAATAGAAATTGAAGATTAAGTTCATCTTTAAGCAATAGCATGCAGATAGTTAAACACAGAAAAGCTATTAAGATACCAGTGCCATATTGAGCAATTTGGTTTTATGCAGCTGCTACTTTCTTTAAACAAAATGGACCCACATATGAATACTAAGTGTTCCAACTATGCTAGTGTTTATCTAAAAAAATGCTAAGAACAACAGCTAACATTTATTTGCTAATATCTAAGCTTCTGCTTCAAGTTGCACATTATACTTTCACCTTGCCACACTCTAGGATTTAAAGCTGAATTAATACACCTCATTTATTTGTAAAAGTGTTTTCCTTGTCAGTCCATTTTCATAGCAACTTAAGTGTGTCAATTTTTTCCCCCTAGTAAAAGAGCAAATAAACTCGCACAAAAAAAGTCTTCTTTATGGAAGAAAAATACGGGAGTGTCACCTTTGAAACACCATGAAGATGAATAGCTGCCTACTTTGGCAGCCAGCTGCAACAATGCATCACACTGATTTTCATCCTCAGTAAATCTAGGCTATATTTCACTTTAAATGGTATCTTGTATGATGTTTATATTTCATGGTAAAATATTATATGCAATCCTCAGATTACCTCACACCCTGCAACCTTCAATTTTTAAAAAAAAAAAAAACTTTTATATATAAATAACTTCATTAGAGCCATGAGATTGGCTTTCTGCCAGTGCCTGAAAACCAACACTAAGTGTGGGAAGAGATGGAAGCAAGACAAAACAAAACAAACAGGAAAAAAAAGTCAAAAAAAAAAAATCAAGGAAAGAAAGCAAGCAGAGCTTAGAAGAAGAGCTGATTCTGCCCTTCACTTCAGCGTTTTTTCAGCTAGAACAGGTAATTGAGCAAATAAGGTAAAATACCAAGTAATTTCCTCAAAGTCAACAGAGGAGTGAGAACTGTGAGGTCTACTGACAATTCGATCCTCTTCCCCTCAGTCAGTTGCAACTGAGCCATAAGCCTTCCAGCCTGGGGGACAACGCGGTATTTGGACACTGACACCGGGCAGCATTCGCTGTTCAGAGCGCAGGGAAGGGGCCATCTCCATTGCCCCAGCCCACAACACCCGAGCCCCAGCACGACTCCCTGCCTGCTGAGACACCCCTGCAGCAGCCCATATGGGGCCCTCAGCTACTGGGATTCCAGTTGTATAACAAACGGATAACAAAATACAAACCACCACCAGCCACAGGAAGCAAACCTGAGAGGCAGCTCTAACCTACTACTGAGACCACCAAAAAAATACTGGTCCCACAAAATCATGGTTGCTGACAAATTTTCTAGCTGTCCAGAATGACTATAAGGACATTCTTAACCAAATGCATATTGGACATGGGCCTGCAAGTCATCATGCACCATGTCAAGCAGTGGCCAAGATCTTTGCAACAGACAGCTTCAGAAAGCAATGCTTACTCACCCTCCTCCAAGTACTTAGATGCTTGGTGTGCAAGCCCTGAAGGCAACCACAAACTTACTGCACTGGACAGAGGAATTAGAGTCTAAATATGAATGCTGACAGAAGCAGCCACATCTTAGCAAACAAGCCTAAATGTTTTGTCCTAGTATGAAAAAAGAAAAAATAAATTAGTATTTTATTTCCACATGTACTTTTAGTACACCTTACCTAGTCAGCAAGCTAGTGTACAAGATAGATTCCAAGTGAACAGGTAAGTCTATGTACACTTTAAGAAAAAATAATTTGTGCCTGCAGACATCAAATTGTCCTAGTAACCCACAAGCTCTTATATACAACTGTAGAAAGTGTAATGCAAAAGAGGGAAACCAGGTAGTGTGCTAGTACATAAATTAAGAGTATGCTACATTAGTTATACACACTTATATGGGTTGAGCTCTTAACAACAGTCAGCTAAGAGTTGTATAACTCAACCTAGTAACTCAGTAACACTTCCCAGAGAAAGTTTAGCAAGAAAAGGACAAAGCACTTGGAATAACTGCTGAAAAAATTTTATGTTGCTGTTAGCATGCTGCCTCATAGCTCAGAGCTTCCATTTCCCCGCTGACACTGAAGGATTCTAGAAATCATAGCTGTTGGTTCTATTTTAACCTCTCTAGATGCAAGCCAGCTTACTTCATTTTTGTTATATCCCTTAAGTTATTTATTTGAATTACACAAAAATTAAAGTTTGTGGTTGAACAGCAATCTGGAAGACCTATACTGATAGTGTGCAATAAGTGATATGAAATT
>JAUBNY010000278.1:455279-470871 GCA_032275445.1 Crypturellus soui | reverse complement strand
CTATGTATGAAGCTATCACGGCACTGATGGAAAAGTCTGTTTCCAGTGCTCTGAACCTATTACAAGTATCTCATCTTCAACAAGTCCCAATATTTAAAATGATGGGGCAGGAGGGATCATCAGAAGTACTTAAAGCTCCAGGAGAGACCTCTGTACAGGTTGCTGGGGGCTCTGTGAGGTCATCATTATCCAGTGCTTTGAAAAAAGCTTCTTATTAAACTTCATTTGTTGATTCAGAAATAATGCTTTAGTTTTCCGTAATAACAAATTCTGCTGTAAATACTTGTATCACTCTGATTCTCACTTCAAAGTCTTACAAAGTAGAACTTATTAAAAAAAATGGTAAGTTTTTCTGATAGGCATTTCAGCTTCAAAGTATAATCAGCACAACACTTTAGTCCGTAGAATTATTTCAATAGGTTAAAGGATATGGTAGAGAAGGACAACAGAAACTATGCTGCAATGCTGCACGAGTACTGCAACAGAAGTCAGTGACCATCATTTAGCTTTTAATTCTGTCTGCCCAGCCTCCCCAAGGAGGAAACACACACCACATTCCTCACTACACAGACCAAGATGTAACCTCCTTCCTGAACACTCCTGTGCTGTAACACTGCCTGTAAGGCAAGCACAGGTGGCTGAAAATACAGTATGGGCCAACACAGCAGACCAACTAGCAGTAAAATTTTAAAATACTGCATAGGAAACAAGTAGTAGCTTTTTGATCAAATACTATCTGCTACAAACCCCACCAGGGATTGGATGCATGAGGAAGAGGTATTCAGGAAGGAGTCTAAACAAATCTTTAAGAATTCCAGAAGGGGCACAGGAGGATAATACAGTTTTGTAAACCACCTGTACCATACTGACCAGAGCTATATTGAATGGCAAGACTGAAAAACATATCTGACTCTGCTGGAACCATAAACTTTGTCCCTGATTTCTTATAACTTTATTTCCCCTCTAGGATTAAAGTTATGCTTGGGTGCCTGCCAGAATCAATATCCTACTGAGGCAGGTACTATATAAAACAAGAAGAAACAATCTCATTTTAGGGAAAAAAAACCCTTATGATTTAAATTTAAAAGAGGGTTCATATTCAAAAACAAATAATAGATAAAATAATTGTAGAAAAAAATCAATGGAAGAAAACTGTGTTCTGAAATTGAGTTTCTGGGTTTAAAAGAGTTAGCTCTGCTTTAGTCTACGTTCAGAAAAATAAGATTCGTTTCTTAAACTGTTTTGCATAAATGTATCTTTTAAAAATTAAGACTTATTACTGTTTCTCAACTTCACAGTCATTAAAAGGACTGAAAAACATAGTTCACAGGATAAACATTTAAAAAGCATTCCTGCAGTTATTAGCTTGTTGAATGCTGTTAACTCAACTCTTTTCTAGAAGTAGACTAGATACTACCAGGATACAGATGATTCTGACAAGCTCCTCTTGCAGTGTGAAAACCAGGTAAAAGCATGCTACTGTACTATGTAACTCCAAATATGACACTTCAAGAACAAAAATATCAGAAAAGGCAGAGATGATTTAAGCTCCTTTCAAGGCTGAATACATAATAACAGGTAGCACAGTACAAGTGTGAAAAAGACAACTAAAAACAGAATTTAATCATCTTGCTTTAACTAGAGCTTGCTGAAGTTGGTCTAAAAACTGACAAAAGAAAAATGTTTTAAATTCCACTGTTTCAATACCAAATTCCAACAGATTAGAAAATCTCTCAAATCTATCTCCTTAAAGCAGCACACTTAGACCCCTTCTAAGTATCAGTAAGTTTTTTTTTTTTCCAGAATTATATTTTTCCATCTCCATCACCATCCTGCCATGTGCTACAGACAAGCACTCCATACAGTCCCCAAGCACTCAAATTCTACTCTAACCCAAACCCACACATCTGTGCTCTCCCTGCTCCTGACAAGTAAAGGATCACTACAAAGTCTCCCATGGGGCACTCTTTCTTATTACACAAGTTCAGTATTTACTTTGTTTTCTATTCTTAGTTAACAGATTAGAGATGTTTTGAGATGCCGCAAATTGCAACATGCTCAGTCCAGGACCCTTCTGAACACTTTGGGAAGATTACATCTAGTGACAGAAAGTAGATATTAGAATAAAGCTTACACTGATATACATTGCTACAGGTTAGCAAGAGGATATGGAACTGAAAGAAAACAATGTTTTAGAGAACGTTTTAACTCTCCATGAGCCCACAGAAGTATTCTAGATTTTCTTCTCCTTTAGTGAGCATCTCTGTGATGAGAACAAGCAGTAGCAAAACGTACCTTCAACTTCCTGAGCAAGAGACACAACCACCCAAGCCCACTATAATGCAAGAAAGCATCAGCACTGTGTGCTCTTGGTACATACAGAGCTGCAGACTGCCAAAGACATCATCTTTTTTTCAAAAGATTTTGCACTGAAAAATTAAAATTCTATAGAGGCTTTAGGAATGTAAAAGACTGAAGAACTTTTCCCTTTCCACATGCAGAAGCATTTAAAGCTTTATTCATTAAATAGTAATAAAAACACATGGAGTCTCATTCAAGTCAGTTAAGGACAAATCAAATCCCAGAGAGCATGTATTTCTCTCAAGATAACATACTGATGGAATATGATGGTCAATATTTTCATCTGTCCAAAATTCTGAGGCCATCACAGGCAAAGCTCTATGAACTTCCTAATGCTTATTTTCACCTTTTCAGCCTCCTGACAGATCTATTTTACTTGAAAAGCTTTTGTTTTAAACAGCAGTTTTGCTAGCAGAAGTAGAGAAGATCCAAGTAACAGCAGATTTATGAAAAATTCACAAAACTTGCAATTGCTAGCCTACAAATACTATGCTTTAGGAAAACTAGTTATAATAGGATATTAATCAGAGCAGGTTCTAAAATCTTGAAGCATCCTGACAAAGGAAAAACAAAATTAGCAAAAAAAAATTACAAAATAAATACATAAATCTAATGTGCAAAGGAAACTCTATTTAGAGGTATACCACTAACACCTTAATCTTCTTTGACCAATTGCCCTAAAAATATAGGGAGTAGAAAAATAGAAAAAGCATAGGGAACATATACACATACAAGCAAAAGCATATGGAATATATACATATAGGAAAACATAAAAATAAATGTTAATATACATATAAAACATATAGAAAAATATAGGGAATAGAAAATTTGAAAAAAATGATTCACACCAGTCAATCCATGTCATATATACAGTTGTGTTAGGACTATTCATTAGAATTACTGAGCTATTTGCATTTTATAGAGAAGGATGCAATGAAATTTCATTGTGGTGCAAAAACTAGAAGAATATAAATAAGCAAAATACATGTTCTTGGATGAAAAGAAAAAACACCTTGGTCTAACAAATTATGAGAGCAGAAGAGACAGAGATATAGGAAAAAAAAACAAAAGTCAATAAAATATGTCAGGATATTTTATGTCATCTTTCCCTCTCAAAGTGCAAAAAGAACAACAATACTTGGTGTATTGACTAAGTTTTTTTTTTTTTTTTACACTAGTATTAATATCTATAAATTTAGATTATGTTAGCACTACTGAGCAAGTATATTTTACAAAGGAAATTAAATAGTCACTTGAAAGTTACTAGACACAGTTTTTCCATTGCTGCAGTTTTTCTCTTTGGATACCAATCTATTCAAATATATCAATACAAGAACATTTATAAAACCCAGTATATAAAAAAACTAAATAATTATTAACACCATGAAAAAACCTGAGAACAACTTCATGGCCAGGCCTCCTGTCACACCACAGCTAGGAGACCACCGTGGATGTGGTGGCAGCTCCCACGTATCACAGCTTTCTCAAGAAGGTTTCTAGTCTAGCAGCAAAGGTCTCATTATCTATTAGTTACCATTTAGGTGGGTTACACTAAACATTCCTATAGGAAAAAATTGTTAGTAACACACCTCAGAAAAACCTACAATACAGTTGCAAGGGAACTTGCCTGAAAACTTCCTTTGGAAGAAAGGCAAGATTTTGAGCGGTCTCAAATCAGAGTCAGTCTGGCTCCAAGATCAAGGGGAAACAAAAGCCTCAATCTCCTCATAACAGAAAAGAAACTCCCCCAGCAAAGGAAGGATGACAGCAAAGAGCAGCAGGGAAGTAGACATACAAGCCATGCTATTCAATTTTCAGTGCTGTAGAACTTCCTCTGAATTTCACCTGAACCAATTGCCAAACTTGGTTCCTGCAGGATTCCTCCCAAGTAGACATTTCTACAGCTACTGAATATTTTTTGCAGTTCACAGACCCACTAGCACTGGTGTTCAAGCTAATTAATCTGGAGACAACTATGTAGAATTGATGAGGATGGGGTGGAGGGGAAGAAAGAAGGGAAGGAGAAGCAGTTTAGAAACTAGTGAGGCAGAGGCTTTGATCTCTTCCCCTCTCGTCCCTCAAGCAGCATAATTTAAATGCAAGACTGCTGGTAAAGTTCACAGATGCTTACTTGAAAGTGTCTTTCTTGGAAATAAGCCAAGTAAAAAGATGCAGCCAGAGAACAGCTCCTTCCCCAATATCCATGGGTGATGCACATCTGGGGAATTCAGAACATCAGTCCCGAAGGCCCCTCAAGGGTAATGCAGTGTGGGCTGCTGGCAGACAGCTCTGTGATTAGTTAATAATAGCTCAACAGTCTTCCAATAGCACTTAGGACAGCAGTAAGATAACAGGTGAGACTTGCCGCATTCAAGAAGACTTCTTCTGATTTTTTTTCCAGCCACTGTGGGAAGATCTGTTATCATACAGATATAGTAATAAAGTGTAAAATTAAGGAATTAGGTAGGTTTGGAGTGTACCCAGGGCCTAAAGAGATCACAAGTCACCCCATATGATTTTTCAAAGGTAAATTAAAAATTGAAACTCAAATTTTGACTTTCGATTTTCTGTAAGCACTTATGTAGCAACTTTTCATCAGATCATTATGAACACTCATTTCATAAGGCAATTACCAGTAACAGAAATCAATCTCAAAATACAGAAGAGCAATATCCTTTCCAAAGCCAATTAAAGCACTTAATATACTTGAGTAACAGGAAATAGAAAGTCTTGAAAGAACTGAAAAAGCACTGGCAGTTACTGTGTATGGTCACAGCAAGTAGAGTACAATAGGATACTCTGTAAAACTACATAGGGAATAACTTCAGCCCAGAGCCCAAGTTCTTCATCAGTTGCCTTCAAACACAGCACCAGGTTGAGCACAGATCACATATTTCCACAGATATATCCATCACACCTTAAAATGGAATTACTGCGTGCCCTACAACAGAATACTTAAGGGGGGAGGGATTGAGGGAGGGGGAAAAAAAAAAAAAAAAAAAAATTGTACTTCTCCCAGCCAGCTTTTTAAGTGAAAAAAGGTAGACAGGGTGTTTCCCCACCGCACATCAGCACCTATTTTCCAAGAACAGCACTGCGCAAAATAGAACTCAGAGTTTGTTCTAGGCTGAGCTCAGTACCAAGCCACACATTAAAAGCGGTAATTAAGTTGGTGTCTAAGCACATAAAGCTCCAACTCCCATTCTAATATGTTAAACAAGCAGATGCAGAAGCTCAAGGCAAGGCAGAGATTAACACAGGGAACAGGTTCCCTGCTGATGAACCTCCTGTATAATTCAATATGACATATTTATGGAAGGTTCTACATAAACAAAGTTTTAAATGTTTAAAGCTGGTTATCAATATTAATATGAGACTTCACTGTTTTTATTTCAGTCCAGGACTCAGATTTTAGAGCAGTAAGACAGGAAAATACAGTCACATTGAAGAGTGAATGTCAAATGAAATTATTTGAGAAGGTACAGGTGCCAGATCAATCTGAGAAAATCCAGCCAATACTTACAAGTTTAGCCAAGTAATTGAGGACTAAAAACAAAGGCTTGAAGTGTTAATAGAACTGGTGTACAGTGATGTATCATTTTAATAAGTATATTAAAAGAGGTTTACATTAATAGTGAATTTCCCTTTTGCTCATGCTATCCAATTCAGCAAATCTACAGAAAAAGGAGGTCAGTGTATTTTAATCTTTTCCTCATTTAAGGAATGGCTCACACAGTAATTGAGAAAAGGCATCCATCCCAAACTCAACTGCACTTGCCTACTTGGATAACTGAATAAGTTGATTAAATGTTCCCTTCCACATGAAGGCCTTAGAGGTCCATAACTCCAAAAGACCTCCTTAATTCTTTTCAGGGTTTCAACACTGCTCTAAAGGAATCATCAAATTTACCAAAGTGACTTTCTTTGCATGGTGGTTACGGCATTTTCTTGGTACACACGGAAAACCTCAGTTCAATCCTATATTCATTAATATATATTAATTCATACAGAATAGGAAGAAAGGTCCAGCAGACTTTTACTGCCTATTTATCACCATGCATATACACAGGATGATAAATACCAAGTTATACATTTAATCCTCACTTCTAACAGGTCTTCCAAACCACGTAATGCAATTCAGACCTGCAAAGATTAACAGTCAAGACAGTAAC
The DNA here is from genome assembly GCA_032275445.1 of Crypturellus soui. Classification (NCBI taxonomy): domain Eukaryota; kingdom Metazoa; phylum Chordata; class Aves; order Tinamiformes; family Tinamidae; genus Crypturellus; species Crypturellus soui. The sequence goes on along the minus strand of JAUBNY010000278.1, from coordinate 464,338 downwards.
AAAAATCTGTCAAACTAGTATTTAAAATAATATTTAGGTAAAAAGTATTTTCCTACCAATCTTTTCCCTATTATTTCATATGATTCACCTAAACACCTGCAAAGTAGGGTCAACAACACCCCATGCAAGCAACACTCACTTCCAAGCCTCACAAGTACAGGTGTTAAAAATTCTGTGTACAGAACATGAGACAGCAAACAGTGCTTAGGGAAAGTTATTCAGATCACAATGAAATTTTTCACTTTCATATGTTTCTAGTCTCTGTTCAACATAATGATTTAAAACTTCTGGACAATTTCATATATCACATTGCCTAAGAGGTAAGCTACACGGAGTTTTTATAACTCCCAGTAACACTGGAGTGTCTCCAAGGAGAAAGTATAAAGATAGACATAAAAGAAGCCAAAGCCTGGGAACAGCTTAAATTTGAAGACAGCTTTTTGTCTTGGAACGGACCTTCGTATAAGTTAAACACACACACACACTTAATAAAGAAAAAAATATGACTCCTTAATACTTGCCCACATTTAGTGCATCTCAGCAAGAGCTTCTGCCACATCAGGTTAGTCACTATAAAAGTGATGGTGGGGACAAAGGAAGCTCTAACAGATGCAACAGGCTCCTGATCCTCAGGGAGGCTTCTGTCTCAGTACTGCTGCCATACAACTGTTCCCGCAAGTTACTAGTGCACCCTCTGACAGGTAGACACTTCCAGAGAATAGATGTAGTAACAATTTTAACTATTAATTTTCTGGGAAACTCCATTTAATATCTCAGTACAGTTATGCGCTACAAACACAGACTTCAGTAGAGGTTGTGATAAATTACCAGTATTAATTTTGAGAAAAATACACATTATCTCAAAATACCAAGGTCTTTTTTCACATATACTGGAAAAAATACATGCTAGTCTTATCAATAAGTAGAAATATTCTGTTGCAAACAACAAGTAATCATATATTATTTACAACTGAGCTATTTCTGTTTGTTTTTTAAGCTTAGGTCTTTTTGCTGCGTGGACCATATTACCCCATTTCCTATCTAACTATCCTATTTCAGCAAGGGAACCTACATTTTAAGAGAGCTTCTTGAAATTCATTTCAGGAGCATGCCCTCTAAACACGAGGAAAGAAGCTTTTAATCACAGACACAGCAGTGAAAATGCCTCTTTATCAGCAGAGACAGAGTTTTTCATCTGTAACTGTTCTTTGTTTTGTGTAGTTATCAGCAGGAAGAAAAAGTCCTTTGGAACAGTTTCAGAGTCTCACATACACTTTGTTTGGTTATCTTCACTGCGCTATCAAATCACTATTTTAGTGGGTACCTGAACATTAACAAACTATATAGATGTATCATTTTTCATTTGGCAAGTCTGCAATGAATTAACCTGAAGAGGAAAACCAATCTGCTCTCGGAGCATTTCTGTTTCTACATTAATTAACCTTGCTAGTTTCTAACATCCCTTCAGGACTAGGCTGGGGGGGACCCTTTCTGTAGAGCAAGGGGAACCTTCACCTTCTGTCCTCCACATATTTGCAGGCAGGGCACAAGAAATCCATGCATGGGAGGGTTGACTCATCATCAGGGGACATGGTCTTGTTACCATACTCAGCATTTCTACTACGACCACTGGAAAGGGCAGGATCTGCAGAAAGAAGAATATACTGTAAAGCAGGGTTGCAATTACACAGAAATATTTGTTACAGTAAGTAGACCAAGTACTACCAAGGCTTCACCTCCTAATTCCTTTGTACTGTACTATAACAATATTTCCTCATTTCTTTTCACTTCTCTCCCTCCGTTTCCTAGTCCTGCAATAAATAAGTGACTCCAGGCATGACTCCTGCCTTCTGCCTCCAGCATCTCTAATGGAGTCACTAGTTACCACAGCTCAGCTAATAAGGTTGCTGCCATTTCAGTACTATTTTATACATAATATACTTACTTCTGAGATCCAATTTTCATTTGCTGCCAGAAAGCCCGTGAGGAATGTGTCCCAAGTAAGGGCTCACTTATTTTCCTCATTCTTCCCCTTCCTTCCCGAAGGAGTTACAAGACATGGATAATCATTCACAGATTTTTGTACGGCGCTTTAGGCAAGTATGTCACATTGAATTATTCTGCTTTCTGATAAGTATTTGGACCCAAGGCAAAATGTAAGGGCAGAGACAGACAGTTTGAAAGTAATAGATCCTTGGAGGAAAGTAGGAGAATAGCAGCCTTGGAGGAAAAATAAATAAATAACATTACAGCCAGGGGTAATCAAATTGAGTCCAGACAATTCTTTGTGGTGAACACTGTAAGCATTTGCAATATGGCCATGGAAGTGACATCCAGCAATATTGGGGGTGGGGGGGTCAATTTTGGTGGACCTGAGTTGCTTTCCAATGCAAGTGACAGAAGGTTCAATTACAGCTTCTCAGCAATTTCATTATGCTCCCCCTTCTCCTCCCACAGGAGAGAGGCAATAATGATTTTAAGCGTGCTGCACCAAAATGCAAATGGATCATATCAGACAGCAGGTATGGCTAGTTCAGCAATGGGGTTGCACAGAAGAGCCAGGTTCTGTTTACTTCTTTTCTATAGAATAGCCTAGTTGTAGGGTCCATTCTCTGTCTTTAATCATACTTATTAACAAATTGTGAATTTTGTGGAAGAGTCAATCTCCAGAAACTTCTATAGATATTGCAGGTTATGTTATAATGCATTGCTTTAGTCGCTCTTTCTCAAGTACAGAGATGCTCACGAGGAGTTTCTCCTGTTCTTTCCTGCAAAGTTTCACACATTCTCTTTTCTCAAATGAGAAAAATGCACAGAGCAAATATTTTCAGCTGCTATCATCTTCAGTGATCTCATTTAAACATGAAGTAGGAAAAGTGATAGCATAAAATCCTTCAAGATTGTCCTACTGATAAAGATTAGATCATGTGCTATTTGCCAGAGCAGATGAACCGAAATATCATCCAAAATAAGCTGTCCTCACACCAGTTCAGAAAAATGTATTGCATTCAACACAGACAACAAAACAAGTGTTTTCCCGATTTAACCAGCTACTTCCACTAATGCCAATATTAACACTAAAGGATGATACAAATGAATTCAGTGTCATTCCGGGACAACTTTCTCAATAATGCTTTCTCAAAAAGGAAGTAGTTCAAAGCACATCTTTGATAGAGGAGTTTATCACATGATAACAGCAAATACAAGAACTCTCTTTAAATGATTTGTTGAGAGGACTTACACACTTCTCAGTAGTCCATACCTTCTTCCTGCCTTTTGAATACTCACTCAATAACATAACATTTGCAATTTGATCTGGTAAACACTTAACACAATGGTTCCTTGAATGCACCTCAGGCTTGTAACTTCATCAACACTAATATAATATGTAGCAAACTTGTGAGAACAGACATTTGAGCAACAGCAAAATTGTGGAAACACTAGTATTGGACAGTGATCCAAACAGTTAATATATGTAAGCTGATCTATTAAGTGGTCCCATGGTGCATGAAATGGCCAAAAAGGCTCTTTCTAGAATTTTACAACTGCTTACTCCAATCTATTTTCTATAATGTAAATCTTACCTTGAACAAATTCAAAAGCACATTAAGAAATAATCTTGGGTCATTTACTTTAACACTGCCAACAAACTCTCATGATCACATTTACTTTAAATAATATAAGCTAGTAAATAATGGCATGCTTTACACACAAGGCTGCTTTAGCATACTGTCAGTTTCTAATAAATAAAGGAGTCTCAAAGAGCTTGAAGCAAAGTTGGACAAAAGCTGCTGCAGGTGAAAGCATAGAAACAAAACGGCTACCTCAATTTTACTTTAAAATCTTAAATTGGTTGTAACATAGGTTGAATTGGCACAATAATAATGACCCAAATTATTTCATATATTTCTCCAGTTTTTGTAATATTAAGTTGGATTAACAATATAACGTTAAAGTCTAACATAGCAGCAAGATCAAAACAGAATTCTCAAAACATCAAGCAGCTCTCCTAGTACTACCTGACAGCCACTTTTTTAGAACATTTGTCTTCAAAACTCCTTTTCCCCTAAAGTTTTAAAATATTTCTACTTTTGATGAGACTTGGACAGAACCAAGCCTGCTATCTACCACAGGATGACTGTGTAAGCAACTCTGTGCCATCTCACACATACTTTTGAGAACAAGAACAGGCTATATAAAAAAATACATAAACACAGCAACATGATACATAGTAGAAAGCTCATTTTCTCTTTCCTCTGCTCTGTAACAGCAATCCACACAGTGACTTGATCAAACTAGAAAGCTGCTTAGGTTCAGTTCATTGTCCAAAGCCAGGGAAATTTCTTTGTAGCCAGCGTAGCACTTGGGCAGCACACAGAGCAAGGGCGCTGTGACAGAACTGGGTCACCCCTCTGAACAGCCAACTTTGCAGGAAGCCACTGTCACAAGACAGGGTTTGACTACAGAATGAAGCATCAAACGTAGCTTTTATGCAGAACAATAACACGAAGGGAAGCCCATCACAAGGCTGCCTTATTTCTTTGACTCTTCCCTTCTACCCTGGAGGCCAAAATGAGAGGATAGCTCTATCTTGGTGGCATTTGCATCAATGACATGAGCTCACTATTGCATATATTCTCGCTGCCAGAGAACAAGACACTACAGACCTAGGAAGTGCAGAAAGGCATTCCAGGTATCAGCTTTCTTTTAGATGATACAGGAATCACTCATCTGCCAGTGTTAAGGACTATTTACTCAGAGCTATCTATGGAAGAGGACTGTATCCAAGCCTGGCAAAGAGCACATTTTCTTTTAATGGCTCATTAACTCACTTTTCCTCCAAGAACAATAATTCCTCCATTTTTTCTGTTCTCATTAACAGGTAAGATGTTTGGCTTTATACCACTCTCCCTAACAAGTTAGTGACATGATTGCACCTTTAACCCAAAGAACTAGTGCACTTCACTCTTATCTACCAGCTTACATCTTTTCCCCATGCCACACCAGAATACCACCTGGATAAATGTGTTACTTAAAAGGCTGAGGCAGGGGGAAGTCTAGTGAGCTACTAAATTTACTTAGGCTAAAATATTTATTTCCATTTCTCTTTTCTGGGACAAAGGATTATAGAAGTCACCGAAATTGAGTGAAAAGGAGTAAAAGCCAAGAGAGTAACACAGTGTAACAAACCCCAATTTGGAAAGGGGATACAACACAACCTTCCTTTGGCTTTCAGAATTACTTCTATCCAGAAACTTGGTGCTCTTTCCATCAGGAGAGCGAGAAAGGATTGAAGCTGTTGAGTATTGTGATGAACAAATGGGCAACAGTCCTTCAGCTACATACAACCAAGCAGACGTCTTGGAGCCACCTCAGTAAATGCTGGTGTGCAGGTCCATAACCTGCCTCGTAGCTTGCAGGCAAGCCCAGCACACACTGCTGAAGAACACACAGTATTCTCAAGTCATGAGCTTCACTGTTAAAGTTCATGCAGGAAAGGAACCATGGAAAGCTTCCTATTCTCTGGAAAAACTGAACTTCAACTCCTCCTCTAAAATACTTTTCCTCAAGTAATCACATATTTTATTTTCTAAGATCAGGGGTGATATAGTAAGTAACAAGATGCAGCAACCCCTCTTTACCTCTCAAGCCAGAACCCAGTAGCAGAATTTAGTTATCTGAAGAGGAAGCAAACCCCAATCACCATTACACATGCTCAGAATGTGTTTAACAACAGAATTAAGGGACATAACACAGAGGGAGAAGGAAGATATATAGAATGATTCAGAATGTTTTAGGTTAAACTGAAAAAATGCCAGGAAACGGGTTGTAATAAACAATCACATCAAGTGTGAAATAGACTGAGCAACCTATTATGCTAAGAGGCTTTATCCATCACTTCTAGAAAGCGTAAAAAAAATAACAAGAAAATCCACCTAAGCAATACACTTTCTATAGTGTATTCAAAAGACACATCCATCCACACAGACTTCCAACTTGATTTTTAAATATATGAAAAAGAACAATACTTTTGTACAATCCTTTTCATACTACATAATTAGTAGGAAAAATTTAAAACTATTCTCATTTCTTTTTCTTTGAATATCTTATTCTCACCTTCAGACCTAACAGCTGCTAGAGAACATTCAGTGTTCCTTGATACAGAAACACTGTGAAGGCTACAGATAGGTGAAATTTCTAACCATCATGATTATCTGCACCATTTTAAATGAAAATTAAAACAAACAAACAAAAAAAACACTATGGGTTTTTAAATGATTCCATAATTTCCCCACACCAGTTTGCTCCTAGCACTAAGTAACACACAATATCTGACAGATTGCTTGCTTGCTATAGCAGGAGAACCATCTATGCTTGAAATCCTATTGATATTTCTGGGAAACTTACTTTGCTTTATTTTCTATGTTTTCATCCACCAGTGGAAGATGTTACTAGTTCTCTCCAACAAAGAGATAACTTCATTATTTTTCACTTCATTATTCCAGTGTCACAGGAGGCACTTTTCAGAGACAGCTGTTATTTCAACTCTAAGTGCTTATACAGATCAGTGCCAGAATAAAGAGGCAAGTAGCAGGGCTTTTGGGGGTTCCTGTCTTGTAATGGCCGCAAGAAAAAGCAAAAAGAAAGAAAAAACCTAGTTACTAGTTAAGAACCACTTTTAGCTGTTATTTTATACAAAGCAAATCTTTGACACACTTTTTTTTTTTCTTTTCACAGATTCTTTTTGCTCCTTGTGCAAATATTTTTGGTGGTTCCTGCTAACACTCAAATGAAAAAGCAGAAATTCTCACTTGATTCCCCCATGAAATCAGGAAAACACCAACTTTAAAAAAAAATGATGGAATCTTACATTTATTTTTGTCTTCCATTTTTACCAGATTTTTTTATTCTCTTTAAAAAAAAAGAACACTTTGCCAGTAAGAGTCACAAGGTCACAATCAAGTTGAGGCAAAAATCACAACTCACATGGGGTTTGGGGCCTGGCTGTTGGCAATAGCCCTTGCAGTGACAGAATTACCTTTCCCTCATTGTACAATTGATTCAGTCCTTGGGGAAGGGGCAGTGCGAGACCCAGCTTCTGACGCACCACAAGACAGACGCACAGGTGACTCAGCCCACACGCACAGCCCACAGCAACGTACACATGTGCTATTCATGCTGCCCCAGCCATGATTAGCAGCATAAGCAGAGAGCCACCTATAATCAGGTTCTTCACACTCTTTGAAGCAAAACCTGCAGAACCCCTCACTACCAAGTGATCAGTACTGGAAATGCTTGGCTAGTTTACAGATCATACAGATGGAATCTAACAGGAACACAGATGCTAAGCCGTCATCTTTTGCTTTCATTGCAACATCACCAAAGGCCAGACCGATTACAACCAACATCTTCATCTAAGCATTTCAGCCCTTCAGGTCCTGGTCTGCAGTCCAAATTACTAGAAATTAGTCATGCCTTGTTCATTACTTCAAAGGCATATAACTGGACACAAACATGCAACTTGAAGAATTCACTGCTGCCCTCAGAAGATTCCAACAAAGAATTAAACAGATTTAGAAAAATAATATTTCTTCCTCTTTTCAAAAAAGAAAATGTATTTCTATTGAACATCCATCTGGTCACTTAACATTTTAGCCAACATACATCTAAGGGTCACAAAAGTGTATCTAATCATATTTTATCATTATGCAGTGGCACAAGACACAACTAGTAACCTAATTCAGGAAGGCAGAAAGGAATTCAAACTAATGTTAAATGAGAGGAAACAATCTGGTACTTTAAAGTTATTTTAACTTGCACAGCATTTTCTTCACATGCTGGAAATTACTGAATAATTATCTAGATAATAGAAACTAAATATAGACAACACATGTGAAAAATCACCAGCTCCTTTCCTTTAAAATAAACACTAACTGGAAGCCAGATTTGTCAAGTGCACATAAAATAAACTTGCTCTTTGATGCAACACAAAAACTTCCGCTATGAACACGTTCAGAAGGTTCTCAGAGCAGGCCTCAATTTAAAAAAAAAAAAAGAGTCACAAAAGCCTTCACTACTTGTTCTTTTTTTTTTTATATCAACATTGAAAATCATATAATCACATTTCAAAAAGGGTTTATTAAAGGTGATTTTCCAAAGCTTTGAGCAGCAAAGGCCCACCTGCAGATAAAATGCAGAATTAATGAGAATTAATGTCACACTAAACCTAAAAAAATACATGGAAGGCAACCATCCAGAAATTGCTTTTGAAAAAAAAAAAAAAATCTTCAATTAATGTAATTGTTCAAGCAAGCCAGGTGTTTGTCTTAAAACAGCTTTGCCCTGGACATCAAAAATCAAAACCAAGCTAAAAAAGGAAATTCTTACTAATTGCTACAAAAAAGGCAGTTTTTCTTGCACTCTTTTCTCCCGAATTGATAACCCATCAACACCTACATGAGAAACAGGCCAGCTCCTAACAAAGCACAATTGGAATTTTAATTAAGAGCTATATTTTTATGATCTACAACATCTACCAGCAGTGTTAAGACCATAAACTATCAGCATTACAGTAGGATAGGTAGCATCATCCTAAATATAAGAGAAAGAAACCTTGGCTTAAATATTGGAATATGAGAACACAAAAAAAAAAATTCTCCTAAATAACCTGTAGGTTAAAAAAAAAAAAAATCCAAATGACACAAGTTGGCACACTCCACTAAACAACTGGTGCAATGCATTTCTGAATCAAGTATCAAGACATTTTGAGGCAAAGCAGTATTTTTTAGCAAAATGAGAATCAGCTCTAACTTAAGGTTATAAACTGGCAGGTGTTTACAAAAGGGGGACTTCACCAAATATTTGTGAAGGTAGCAATAGATGCCATTAATCTTTCAGTTTTTCCAGAGAAGCTCAGAGGTCCTGATATTCTCTTTTAAACAGTTAAGTTAGGACTTGCCAGTAAGGAAAATTTAGCTCTAGAGTTCCATTTTTCTTTTTCTACTTCTTCCCAGAAATTAATGGCAAACATGGCATTAAATAAGATGTAGAATTTTACA
>JAUBNY010000278.1:389218-415366 GCA_032275445.1 Crypturellus soui | reverse complement strand
TTAATATGTTTTACAAAGGAGGCTTTTCCTATTATTGTTCTTCTGTTCTCTGTGATGAGAAATGCAAATCCCCTGAAAAAACACCAAGTATAATCTTAACTGGAATATACTGCTGATCTAAATCATTAGGACTGTAATAGCAAGTGTGACAGTCTCACAAGCCTCAGCAAGACTTCCCTCCCACACACACTTTTTCGAGTTTAAGGAGAAGATGGCCATTAAACAAATCTGATGCATAGCCTTCCGTCATAGGAGTATGAAGACCACAAAATTTACAGATTAGTATGAATATATACCCAAGATTCCAGGATGTGTGTGGTGTGCTGTGTCTTTTTATTAATATATATATATATATATTCCAGAATTGTCTCTGCTTCCAGAAGGAAGAACTGTCTCATTCCCTTTACAGTATTCAAATCTTTTCTAGGCTATTAGGAATACTTGCTGTAAAAAAAGGTACTCGTGTTTTACAGCATCTAGCACAACTTCTTTCTTCCCTCTCTCCTCACCTCTGTTCCTTCTGATCAATTCTGATGTTTCCACTCTCACACAGAAGGTTGTCTCTCACTATCTTAACTAAAGTTTTTTCACTATCTTTTATCAGCATGGTTGGCTAAACTATGCTTTGCTGTCAAAAACATTCAATGTTATGCAAACTTATGCAAAGTGTCTGTTCTTACCATGCAATGTTTTAGGTGAATACTAATGTTTGCTGTTGGTTTGGTACTTGATCACCTTCCTGGTTTCTTAAAAAAAAAAAAAAAAAAAAAAGTTAATTATGGCCAGTACTTTATTTTAATTACTTGATCTGAGCTAGTTGACAAAAACTTGCTTCCAAAGAAAGCTGGAAGCCTTCTTGAAGTTGTATGTGTTAATTTTAGTGCAAACTCAAGGTCACATATTTGTAAGCTTTGGTTCCAAAGTAGTAGATGACTTGTTATTGGTAAGCGCAGATTTTGCAGTCGTATTCTCCATTATCCAGGAGTAACAAAAATGTTTTTTCTTTTCATGCGAGTTAGCAAGAGCTGGCTAAAGCATCCTTTTTGTATAGTCCACAGCAATGAACAGGCCAATGTAAGTCTTAAATGGTTGGGAGTGGGTTAAGGAGTTTCTAATATTCTAAAATATTAGAGATGTCTATGATGACAACTTCTGCAGTCCTATAAGGAGTCTTGCAAAATTCTACTATCCTGTGCTTGAGGGTAGGAAGCTGTTTAAGGAGCATGTGCCTTGATCAGTACAGACAAATATGAGCTCATCAGCCTCTGCTTTGAGCTGTCCATATGGGAGATGGCTCCATTCCAGAAATAAAATCATGGAGGTGTGAACACAATGTTGTGCTTTAATACACAGCAAGAGAATCCCATTATTGCAGTCAGGGAGTGTTTGCCATGATGACAGGTCATAAATGGTGTCAAGTCTTAGCGGCTGTGCAGGCTTGTCAGAATTAAAAAAATTCATGAAGTCAACCAAGTGGGATGCTGAAAGGCAACCTCTTTAATTTCAGTGTGGCCCCTATTATTATTGTGACTCTACTTATTCCATTTATATTTTTGTCTAGTGGCGATATTCTCTGCATTATATATTAGTAGAAGAATCTATTCAGATTCTTTTTGTAACTTCTTGATAGTTGTTATTCAAGTTGGGTTAGATTTTGTAGCACACGTGAACTAAATCATGTTTAAATGACAGGGGCTATTAGGCTCACTTTCCTATTTGCCAATAGGGTGATTGATGAGGGAACAGAGTTTGGTTGTGTGCTAGATGAAGGAAATCTGTGGTTCATATAAAACTCCTACCTCTGCACAGATTCCCTTTGTATTTCTAGTAGCCTAAGGTTTTCATGCCCCTTCTCTATAGGGTAGTTGTTTTTTTTGTTTGTTTGTTTGTTTGTTTTTTGTTGTTGTTGTTTTAAGCTCTGTGTACATATAAATATATCCAAGGCTTTTGGAATTAAATAGTTGAATTGAACTGTTTTTCAATTGAAATAGAATGTGCTACCTGTGCCAAAGGGAAGGAAAATACTGACAGCTGTAGATATTTTGGCAGGAGGAGCAGAGGTGTGTGGCCATTCCTGTGTGAATATTGGTATACTTCAGGGAATCAGAATTTGTAGCCAGTTACAGCTGTCAGCTTTAGGTGTGACTTCTTTTGTACTGATTTTAAAAATAGGTATTTCTATAAAGCACAGACATACTGTCCTTTGAAAATGAGCAGGTCCCTTGTGAACATGCTGAAGACTGAAAACAAATTTGCTTAAATTAGCTTTGTCACTTAAAGATTAAATTGGAAAAAATGTGGTATCTTAATGACCTCAACTAAAAGTTAAAATACCACTTTTCAGTTATTCCTACTGACCTGTTGTTTGTCTTAAGAAATTGGTCAAATAAGTGCAGTAAGTTCACTTGCATCTTTTAATGCCATTCTAGAAGCACCTGACCCTGAGACTAGACAGCAGTTGGAATCCTGTCTCCCAGCAGCAGTGTGCAGGTGCATATCAGTAACGGAGATTACAGAATTTATCTAAGATTGCCAGACACTTGTCACTGCAGGATCCAGCTCTTAATACCACTTTCTGCTATACTCTTAACTTTTCTAATATGTTCTTTAAGTTGCATCGCTAAAGCCAAAACAAATCTTGGAAAACTCCTAAAAATGAACATCTGGAAAAAGTTCATTCACAATGCTTTGGTCATAGTTTTCAAATTTTAGGTATGTTTTATCTGAAAATTTGTATCTGATTACTGATTTGTACTTTTTTTTCTTTCTTCCCATAAGCATTATTCACGGCAGTTCTTCCATAGGGCAGTGGCCACCTACATATTATTTAGAACAGCTTGGAAAAAAAACAGTAATGAGAACTATACAACAAGTGTCTGATTTGTCTTGGTTGTAAAAATTAAATGTAAATGAGAAATGAAATTTGAGCATATGGCACTGTGTTAACAATTACATGGATTAGTGGTTAAGCTCGTGTATTATATCTGCTTGGCACATGTTTACATTGCAGCTTTCTATTACTAGATATTGATGGCAACTAGAGATATGGAGACAAAATACTGTATATTTCCATGACCATTAGTAATAGCCCTGTAACTAATATTAATAGACCTGTAAAAATCTAAGTATGTGCTGGATAGTGTATCTACTTCTAATCCCTGCTGATGGAGATAATATATTTTTCTTTTTTCTTAAGAAACTTTGACAGAGGCCAAATGCTTTCAAATATTTATACCTCCAACATCTGCTTGAAAATTACCTACTGTACTTGTATTTTATATTGCTATCAAGAAAAAAAAGATAGAAAATAGGTCTTTAAAGACACTGATGCCTCTGGTCAAAGTTTCTGCCATATATATCAGAAGCTGCAGAGTTATAAAAGCCTGGTGGTGGTGTCAGCTGTCGGCTGCTGGATCCTCTGTATAACAGAAGCTCAGAAACATAAGCCAGCTATTCCTTTTTTTTCCCCCTCAATTTAACACCCCAGTGCTAACTGGGCTGTATATATATATATATATATTTAAATATATATTCAACATATTCAAGTTTTAAATGGTTTCAATGTAAGCAATAAAATGACTGGAAATAAAATGACTTACCTAGGATTTGCCTTATAGGTTCTGAAATGTTTTTTGCTTGTGTGAGTTCGTATGTAAATGAAATTTGACATCTTTGGCTCTTTTGCAGGGCATTCTGCAATGTACTGTTGTCAAGCAAATTGATTTATCTTTCAAAGTCCAGTAAAATCTGGGAAAAAAAAATCTATAGATATGGATGGGCTCCATATCCAGCCTCTTTAAAACATAAAGAATGCAGTAACTTTAATTAGGCTACAAGAGGTATTTTAACACCAAAATAGCTAGCTCTTGATATACTGTATCTCAAATTCCAGACTTTTTTCATATGTTAATATTATGTTTATTAAGTCAACTGAAGCCTGTAGGGCAAAATGTCTGGGTGTTGTCCTAAGGCTTCACTGGACAAGGTATTTGGAGTGCAGGCTCTCATTCTTCTATGTACAGGTGCTTGATGCAGTTAGCATCATTGCTGAGAATCCTCCTTACGTAGCTGAGGCATCCCATGCAGCCTGGCTATCTCATGTCTTGGAGAACCCTCCCCGCTTTGTTGGCTGCAGTAAAACCAGCCCTGATTTGGGGCGGGAGGGAGAGGAGAAGGAGAGGCTTGTGGTCACTTAGAGATCAACTCTGAGCAGCATGGAGATCATGGAAAGAGCTGTGTTAGTTGCAAATATGCAGTAGAGCTAGTTTTAATGTTGTCAATTATTGAGACAATTTTCTGGAATTGCCTGCATTAAACTTTGGTAAGTGTAGCCCTGAATGTTTAATGTAAATTAAAAGAAAAGAATAAATGAAGTACTTCTGGTGGTATTCATCCTGAAATTGAGACGTGATTATCGGATGATTAATTGTCAGGATTGTCTCTGTATAATTTCCTCTGGCTGGATCCCAGAAATACTCATTTTTCATAGTGGAGGAAAAGATGAGGGGCTTCTCTGAGACTACGGATTTCTTGGAGTCTGAAGAATGATGTGTGGTCATGACTGCAGGTGTTTATACCCTTAGAGCAAGGACTGTGCTGGGTTTTGTCCGCGGAGTTCTTAAAGTTAGCTGTGATCTGAGATTGGAGTTCTGAATCTCAATGCCAATTTAAGTAAGCAGTAAGTATACTTTCCCTCTTATTTTGTTCTTTCTGCTGAAGTGGCCATCTTCAAGGAGGAAAAGTGAAAGGTCACAAGTTTACTCACTAGTATTAAGTAGAAGAGTTGCAGTGGTTTTGTATTCCAGAGAGTGTGTACCTCCCCAGGACACCTTTTCCTTAGAAAATCAATTAGTCCTGGGTATTGATACTATTTTCCCCTCTGAAGTTTTAAATAAAAAAGGATCAGCCATGCCACAAATAATCACTTGGCCTATGTCTGACCAGGTGTTAGGCTAGATGGAGCTAACATTCACATGTTGGTAATATGGACAGGCAGTTGTCTGTTGTAGGTTTGAGGATTTTCCTATAGTTTGGCAATTTTTCTGTAAGATGAGATATGAGACAGGTGAAATAAGAGAGAAATTTTGGACTAAGTTGATTATTGCCTCTTTTCTTAGTAATATGCTTTTTCAGCTTACTCCAGAGCTTGAGCATCTGTGCTTGATTGTGTAAGTATGCTTTATAACGCTAAGTAGCAGCCAGTTTCATGTGCTGCCTTAGATAGAGTCAATTTGTGTTCTTTATCTGATTTCATGTTGTTAGGTCAGAAATTAGACAGTGTTTTATTGTTGTGTTTACATAGGAGAAAAATCTATAACCTATACCAAGTCTCTCAAGCTCTTCTCAAGTTTTGTGGTCTCTGATACAGTGCATGTGTTGAGTTAGTGATGGCAGTGGCAGAAATACTTTTGCCTGGTATTAAATGTTTGGCAGGAGCTGGCACATTCCTGTGGGTGCTTGTGCTCAGCCTTGTAGGCTTGATTTGCTAATGATCATTAGAGTGCATAGAGGGTTTACAACAGCTTTTTCACCTTGCCAAGTGGTAATGAGTGGGAACATGAGGAGCACGGCAGGTGTTACATAATACATGTCTCACTAAGCACTATCTGTGGTCACTTCAGGGCAGGTGAAAGTGCAATGACTGGGATGAAAGAAGCTACCCTTGATTTTACGCTGCTGTGGTGAAGACCTTCCTAAGCAGCACATATCTCCAGACTTGCTTCAGCTGCTGCTGCTTGTGATTTCTCCATGACATTTTTTGGATATTCTTCACCTTCATGTGTTGTTTGTTTTATCTGCCGCTTTACTTTTTATTTCATTGCTTCTCCTGTCAGGTTAGATCACAGAATGTGTAGAAGCTGTTGTCAGTGTTGTACAAATACTATCTTGTGTCTCCTTATTCAGAATGACATTGTTACTGCTTTGGGAGAGAACAGAAACCTGGCTATTTTACTGCTGCAGCTTCTTGGGAAAGTGCAGTGCTTCAAAAAGAGAATTATATTTTTGTTGTACATGCCTAGTGTTTCCTATCTCTCTCCAAGTATGCATGCTGATATAAAGGGCTGAGAAGTGGCCTTGACAGGCTGATTGCTATTTTATTTTTGAAATTAGTAGTGCTCTATGTGGTTGAGAGCCATGTGGGCTACCAGTTTAGATTTTGAGCTGCGATAGAGCAGAGGGGGGAACCTTTCTGTCCCTGAGAAGATGCTTTACCTGCAAACTAGTAAATAAGCATGGATTAGTTCACATGAATACATAGCACAAGTTAGCCTTGAAACAAAATACCAGGATATTTTACCTTGATCAGCTGACTTGCTTACAGAAAATTTTATCATTTTCTCTGAAGATAACATTGATTTTAATCTGGATGATTTATGTCCTGAGAACATAGTTGCATTTCAAATGAGACGTATGTTTAAAGTGGGGTGGGAGGAAATGTGCGTATGCTCATGTACTACATTGTGAGCGATATTAGATAACAGTGACAGGGGAGTGTATATCAAATGATGCTCTGACCCATGCCAAGTTACAGAGCAAATGCCAGATTTCTTTATAATTTAGTGAGAATGTCTGACAATATTGTGTAACTTGTGAGATTTGGCTTCTTATCTTAGAAAGTTTGTGTAAATTGAAGTTCAATTGATAGCATTATATAAGTTGGTGGGTTTGGTTTTGCGTTTTAGTTACTTCTTTATTTGTACATAGGTGGTGTTTTCACATCCAGCACTGACTCTGGTCTTCTCAAGGGTCAGATTAAATAGATCAATTGCATAAACTGGGAGATAAAAAATGCAGAAATATCAGAGTTGTGTGAAATGAGCAGTGCACAGAAAGTCTTCCCAAGTTCCCATCAGACATCTAAGAATAAATTTCAGCTGTAATTGTTAGTGTCAGAGCAATATAAATGGAGTCTTTTTGCTTGCCTATGTCACATGGAACAGTTGACTTTTGTATGAAAGAGTCTGTATGAGCCTTCTTTATTTGTCAATTTTTTTTCTCTGCCTTCCTGTTTAAAAATAAACCTCTGGTGAGAATTGTTACGTTGTTCAGTTACAGTGGACAACCCCCCTGGATTGTCTTTATTGGGTAAATAGGAATGGGATGAATTAGAAAGCTGTTGTTTTACATTTTTTAGAACCTGTCATCATCATACCAAATTTCTAAAGAAAACTGCCTTGTGATTTTTTAAATTAGTTTTACTTTTAGCTTGGTCTGCTGAAGTGATCATATGGTTCCTTAATGCTGGACTAATATACTCTAAATGGCATTCATTCCAAGGTGGCTCTTGGCATCATTAGCCCTACCTTGAGATTAATGCCAGATTTTACTCACTTTCCCTCCTCTCCTCCACCATTAGAATAACTTATAAAGTTCATTATAAATGGTTATTATGTCCAAATCAGACACGGAAAGAATTGTTCAGCAGGTATTAGATATAATAACTCAGTGTTGTTTTTTGTTCTTTTTAGGAATAGATGGCAGCATTGATCTAAGGCAAAAAAGCAAAAATGGTGGAACCTGTATGAAATGAAATAGAAAATGAAATTGTCCTTGTTCCAGATCCAGATGCCCTTATGACAAGAAAAACCTTCACCAGACCAGAATGAGTTTTGCATGAGTTATTCATCAGTTGGTGTGACATGGTTACCATAGCGTGCTTAAGGAAAGATGATAAAATCTGACTAGTTTAATAAATGCATTCAGCTTATGAATTCTTATTGTGTAAGCCTGTGCTCAGAATATACATATCTCTTTACAAGTTTAATGAGAATCCTTCCTTTATTCCTTTCTCTTAGATGTAGAAAAGATTGATTAAAATTTGCCAGAGAACATAACAAATATATCTGCATACTAGCCAGAATAGTAAAATCAATAGCTAACAGACTCAGCGTAAGGCACAAGATGCAGAACAAGTGGAGGGAAAGCAAGGCCTGAATTAGCCCTTAGTTTGCTGGTGTGGCTATATTACAAGGATAGAAGGCTTTATTCTCAGATCTGCCAGACAACTGCAGACCCAAGTGGTTAAGGAATGAATTTCCTAGTCTTAAATGTCCCTTTTTTAATGTCCCAAGGTATTATTTTTAAGCAGCAGAGATTAGCTCCATTTTGAGCAGAGTTAGATTACTAAGAAGCAATAAAATTAAATAGTGTCTGCTGAATTTGAGGGGGAGAGGTTGAATTTTTTTTTTGTCAAAACCCAGTTGTTAATGTGCTGTCACTCCTTTTGGATTTTAGTAGGAGAGGTGCACAATTTTCATTTTGCAATTTGTCATCAATTCCAAAATAGTTAATCTGTCTGGGATTTAAAGGAGGGAGAAAGTTGCCTTCCCAGTCTTCCCATTTGAGCTCAGATTTACAGGAAGCACAGGAAAAAATTATGACATGTTGGTCAGTTCCTCACCAAAGGCAGAGGAGCAAAAACCTTTCTGGAGGCACACAAGGAAAGAGAGGTCAGTATTGTTCAAAAAGTGATATAAATTTCAGGAGCTATTCTAAGAGGCTGAATTTAAAAAGAGTTAAGACCAGTTGCCTGTGTTAAGACCAGTTGCCTGTGTTTCTCCTCAGAAACTTTCTGTGCTGTTTCAAATTTGGAGAACAGGGAAGCGGTGACCACATCTCCCTCTTGACCCTTTTATATCTGTTGCCTAGTTAAGAAAGACAATATTTGTTTAGCTGAAACACTTTAATTCTCTAGGCTGAATCTGAATGATGAACTGGCAGTCCTGTGACCTGTCACTCTTAGGTTACCTTTCTATAGCAGAAGCAGGGCGGCGAAAACAGAGGGGAAAGGTGTTTGGATCCTTGGAATACAGCAGTTTTTAGTGCCTGTCAGTTGTGTCAGGAATCTTGCTGTGTTGCTGTTTGTTCTGTAGCAGCCTTCATCTGGACATACTGCTTGGAATACTGAGCAGGCCAGGGTTTACCTTCTGTTCTCTAAGAGAGCCCACTGTGCAGAAATTAGTAGACTAAGTTGTATTTTGAGGCATTTTGTTTTTATTTTCTAACTGCAAATGCACTTGCTCTGTGATTTTGTTCATGCTACCATGCATGAAAGAGCACATGCTTTCCTTTGAAAAGGGCAACTTGCTTATAATTCCTGAATGTCAGCAAACTGCTAAGAGCAATGCCTTACTGGAGAGCACAGCAGCCCTTTGGACCATCTTTTAAGGCAGAGTTTTGGTGGCAGCGTGGAAAAACCTTTACCATGTTATCAGTGGCAAGTGTGTGCATGTGTACTTTTAGGAGGACTTCCTAAGCACCGTTGGCTTGTTTATGGCTCTGTGTTATGCAAAAATACTGTTACCTATTCCTCGCTCCTTATATTTTAAATACATGGCTTAGCTTTAGCTGTGCCCTGTGAACTACTGACTGGCACAGCAAGCTGGAGCCTGATAAATGATCCAGCCGTCTTTGTACCTCAGCTTCCTTACAAATGGCATGAGACAGTAATTGCTTTTCATTCTGCACTTCAGTCAGAGCAAGATACAGGGTTAGAGGGTTTACTTTCCCCTGGGGAGCTCTGGGTGCTGTTGAGGGAACAGAGCCAGGAGAATTTGGCAGAGCAGCAGACTGATCATGGGAATAGTCTGTTTCCTCTAATGACGGGTGGCACTTAAATGGAGGCTGAGCTGAAAAGCCATTTCTCATGCTCAGACAGAGCAGTGTGGGTCAGCCATGAGGCAAACGCAAGCTTTCACAGGGCAAGCGAACAGCTTGGCATCTGACAAGCAGCGATAGGATTTAGTTCTTGGGATTGAGGGTTTTCTTTTTTGTGGGTTCTAACTCCTAGGCTTTTTAATTTCCTAATTGCCTGCTGATTTGTTTCCAAGTTCAAAAGCACCTTAAAAAAGACCCATCTAGTAAGGTAATTTTTTGTCTCTAGATAAATTGCTCTAGTGTCTAAACACTGAAGGTATTCAATTGTTGTACACGCTGTTGAAAATATAGAGTATGAAGCATATTTCACCTTAAAAGCTCAGTTCAGAAAGTGTTAAAATGTGGACCCCTAATTTGTCAGTGAAGTCAACGGACAACCATGCTAAAGCATCTCTGTACGTTGCTTTTCCAGAAGCAGACATGGCATGTTGACATCGAGGTTTGATGGGAAAATCTCCACTGCCACAAAGCTGCGTTCGTACAGGATAACAGTGGTAAGAGACACATCCAGTCTTACTTGTAATGACAAGTAACTTCTCCTTTGGAGGGGAAAAATGGCATACATTTGTGCAAGATTCACTTCATATCCTCTTTAGTGAGGAGAAGATAAACTGTCTTCCCAGAATATCCTTAAACACTTTCTTATGAAGCAGGTGACCTGAAGCAGGTTTCTGAATCTGTGGTAAGTCAGAGCTTTGTGCAAAAGCAAGGTACTGTTTATAAGCTCTCTGCAGCACCTTATGTCCCTGTCAGGTAACACCCTTAACCCTGGAGAGTTTGTATTTTGTGCTATTTATAACTAAATTTGATAAAGAGTAGTAGTATCTGGAATCCTGGCTGAGGAAAGGCTTCCTGGTAATAACCAAATATTGAAGTTACCCCTTGGGCTGTCTCTTTAAGAGACTTAAACTTTGAACGGCTGCTTTTTTTGTTTGGAATTGGAGCTTGAGGCATAAGATGAACAAAGAGGTTTTTATCTTGAATATCCAGTCAATGCTACACTATCTGGATAAGCAAGAATGTCTCAAAGCATTCATGTCCCATTATGAAATCTGGATTTCTCTGTTCGGAGAGACCTAGGAGACTCGGTCACTGGCATGCATGGTGTCTGCTGCTCTGTGAACACAAGGAATTCTTATCTTTAAACTTCTTGTGGTAATGTTAAGACCTATACAGGATTTTGTTTAAAGGATTTAGGCTCTGATAACCGTTCTCCCTCCATGTTATGTGTTAATTCAAATATGCAAATAGACATTGTGAGATTGATTCCTTAAGTGACATCTTCATGACAATAAGTTTCTTTCAGTTAATTGACTAATATACTGAATTTCAGATAGAGTATCATCTGTGTTGTGACTACCAAATGAAATCAAGCAGAGCACAAGTTTGGTGTCATGAGAATGAACTGGCAGCATTTACAGATGCAACTTTCATCTGCATCATAAGAGAAGTTTCAAAAGACAGTTTGTTTTGAAAGCTTAGAACATAGAAATATATACAGAGAAATGCATTCAGATCATCATTTTTCCTGTTACACATTTGCACTATATCCATCTCTGTTATTCTTGTAGAATGAACTCATACCTCAGGTTCAATATGATAAAGCAGCAGAATATAGTCACTAGTAGCTAGCACATTAGCTCAGTATAGAGCTGCTTTGGTTTCCTTGTTATATAGTTTTACGTGATATCAGGCATTTCCTTAGGTCCCAATAGGATTCAAGTACTTCTGTGCATCTGAGAGGTTGTGTTTTTTTTTTTTGTTTTTTTTTTTTTTGATCTTAAGTATTTTGTAGAAGTTGGAGAGCAGCTGCTAAGAACACTTAGCCCCAAAGGACAAATTTATCTTTGTGGTGGGTGTGGTATAAGGTGCTGTGTGCTTATTCAAAGCTTCCTGTTAGTGATCTAGTACTGATGATGCTAGTGTGATTCAAATGAAGTAATGCTGAAAACCTGTCCTGAAAATAAGGCAACTGTCACTCCTATTTAATAGAGCCTTAGTGATTCTTATCAGAAGAAATTTATTTACCAAATAGAGAAATTGGTTAGACATTTTTCTCATTTAAGGAGAAATAAGTAACTCCATAGAAAAGATTTGAAAGGAAATGAAATGTATGTATGAATGCCTTTGGCATGCCTATAATGCAAAATTGTTAACTTTCGCAAATCTGTCAACTATTAATTGATACATAGGAAAGGATGAACATCCAGTAGGTGTTTATTACATGGATTTTAGTCTGTAGAATATAGAAATAACATACTGAGTACAGTCCCATTTTATGCACAAAATACTGTATTTTAAATAATTTAAGTCTAGACTATATTTATCTAGTTCAGGATAACCCTTGGCAAAGTCTTCCTTTCCTGCTGCGTCTGAGAAGCATAGTGATACTGCCTTATATTAAGCAAGATTTAGAGCAACATATGAATGATAATATTGTAGTTGATTCAGGTAATCATTAGAATTTCTCTTCTGATTTTTAGAAACATAACAAAACTAATGCAAGAAGGGGATATAGCATCTTTCCATCTCACTTCCATAATTGCTTTCTCATAGTTGCATTATTTTGTAAATTGATACTCCAGACTTGACTGCCTTTGTGATAATATTGTGATATATTTTCTTAGTAGGCAATTATGGAAAGCTTTATTACCCGGTGAAGCAATAAAGTGGAGTGCTATTCTCTACCTATTGTGCACTTTGACATTGCTGTACCATGGCTTAGTGTGTCTGGATTTACCAAGGTTGCCTTATATTTATAAATCAAAAAGAAACTACCTACCAACTTCTACCAAATACTAACTAAGAATTGGTTAAGGATTATATGAGGATAGCTGGTTTTGTGCTGCTTTCCAGTTGTACTCAGTCCTTTAGGATGTTAATGTTGTTTCAGATGCAAATCAGGTAAAGTCGAATGAGTGAATATTGCTTGGAAATAGTCCTCATTATTCCTCTGCAGTGTCACTGTATGGTTGGTATTTTTCCTGGAAGAGGCTAAGTGTGCCTGCAAAGCTGGCCTAAAAATCTCGGACCATTTTTTCCTTTAAATTCTTCAGTTTTGGGGGGTTTGGATCCTGTCTGTCCCATAGTAAATCTACATAGTAGTGGTTTCATTTAGGGTTGCTAATGTAGTAAAGAAGTGTATTAGCAGTGTCTAAAAAATCTATTAGATGGCTAAAGTGGCTGATGCGATTCTGGCAATAGGAGCCTGAAATTAAAGATGATACCTGTAGATTACCTTTACCTTACCAAAGTTGTTGTTATTGGAAGGGTTTCCTTTCACTAATGTTTTCAGCCACCTGAAATAAGGGTGCTATTTCTGGATTGGCTTTACTACTTTATAGGATTCTATGTGGTGTTTAGTCAGGGGGAGAGCTCTGTGAGGAAAACAGAAATCAGACTGGAAAGAATCTGCGTCAGTACTTGGAAAACATGTAGACAGACCCAGAGACCAGCAAAGGAATGGTGGATGGCTTGAAATATTGTACTAGATAAGTGCATTCCAGATAGCTTGCCCAATGTGCATTGCTTTTACTCTTGTGCCAGGAACACCAGGAAATGCAACTCTTAGCCACGCTTAAAATGCAGAAAACACTTACTCTCTTAAGGCTTTGTAGGAGTTATAACCAAAGACCTAAATACATTATGAAATGTGAAATCCCAGGGCTATTAATAACAAATGGGCTGTTACTCTAGGTTGACAACTCTTCTGCAATTTCTTGAGGTTAAAGGAGTTCATCTGTGCTTGTGAGCTTAGAATGGCCTTGGGGGTGAGTTGGAGCTGAAGAATGTATGAGGTGCTACTGCAAGGTGGAACAGACCCATGTGAAGCAGAGATATTGAGAAGGTGTCTGGGTCCACAGTTGTATCGGCCTGTCAACTGATCTTCCCCTTGATATACAGTAGGACTTAACACCATCTGTGGAACGGCTCTTTTACTACTTTATAGTTTGAGGAGAGAAACACCTTGTTTTCAAACCAAGTAGAGTTATCTCTGAGAAGATAATTCTGGAAAACGTGAGTGCAAGGAGGGGAGGTAAAGCAATAGAGAACCATTGCAACCATACTGATGCAGTGAAATTTCATACATTCTGTTAGCAATATCCCTCTTTTATTAAAAGAAAACAAGCCATCTAAAATTTGCAAACTCAGTGTATTTTGTTTATGTTTTTGTAGAAGTTATCTGCATCTGCTCTATACTACAGTATCATCAAGGTGAAATGAATCCTGGCAGCTGCTTCTATGAGGGGAATTTTTATTTGAAGTCTCCTAGGTGGCCTATGCTTCGTGCTGTTTAGTTGCAAGACCTTTGTGTTCTGCCAAAAAATGTGCAATATATCTTCTGAAGTCTGTCTCTTTATAAGCAGTGAGGTGAGGATGTTTTTATGGAATTTAATTTATTGGAATGGTAGATTTCATTAATGGTAGCTTTCTAGCATGCAGGTGCTGCAGCCACTTAATTTCTGGTGTGTATATTGAGGTATGTTTGGCAGTGTTGGAAACCAGAGAATTGGAATTTAAATTTAATGCTCAGTTTCTCTCAAAATACTGTTTGTCTGTCAACCTTTTGTAAGAGCAGTTAAGTAAAATAAGTGAGCACTACTTTACTGCGGATGTTGCTATTGACTGTTGTTCAAATGAGAATATTCCTGTTCCAGGAAGTTGCAGCTCAACTAGCTACATCTTAGACTGCATTTATGTGTTTGGGGTGGGGGGGATGTATGTGTGGTGGGTTTCCCCCCCCCACCCCCATTCCCTTCTGTTGAGTGTCTCAGAAATTTTTCAGGCTACTTCAGGTAGATGACATGAGCTGGTCAGCTCACTGTGAACTCTTCTGATATGTCTGGTAGTATTTATGTTATTTGAAGCATAGATTTGAGGCCTTATTAATCACTTCTGCCTGAAATGTTTGAGTGCTAAGAAGTCTGCTGTGGCATCTGTGCATCTGGACTGCAAGTGCATTGCCCTTTTTGTATATTTTCAAGAGATAGCAAATGATGGAGCTTTGGGAGAGGGAATGAGGTGAAACATCAAACCCACATCACAGAAGTGATCTTTCTTTTGTCTGTATCTTAATGAAATGTGGTTCTAAAATACAGCCGAAACCATAGCATCTACTTCCAGACAGTTACTGAGAAACTGCATAACTGGAAGAGATTTGTTTGCAGTGAGAAGGCTTCTGCTTATCAGAAAGAAAAGTGAGAAACACCCTCACTATATTGGAAAACTGTGGTTAGTAATGGATGCTTTCGTTGGAATATATAACAAGAACCATTCGCTAAACCAGATGCTGGATCCTTGCTTTGAAAGGGGGGGCATACATTTTTAATTGTGAGGATGAATAAACTACAGGTTGTGAGCACCACTGTAGACATCTTTTGAAATATTTAAGTTGAGACTAGAAGTTCTTGCTAGCTTTTCACAGGTGGAAAGTACAATGGCCTGTGACAGATGCAGCAGGTTCTTAAATTTGGGAGTGCTTTCACTTCCTAGCTTTGCTCTCTTATTTTTCCATTTGCACATACAGTCAACAGCGTGTATCCTTTTCCTCTCCGAAATGTAATCTGACATGGAGATCAAGATATGAGGTTATCCCATTTGACATTTGATTTTGATAGAAAATCCTCTGAATAATGTGAGTGCATAGGTGTATTAATAGCTGTTCAGCTTGTAATTAAAAATCAAAGCAGTGATGAATATTTTCCAATTCTGCCCAATAAGTGAACCATTCTATTTAGCTCTATAAAATGTTATATTTTTGTAAGAGAATGCTGTGGGAGGCATGCAGCCTCTTACTGTATAGTTTCTTGTATACCACCAGTACTGGATTTGGGTCTTGACAATAGAATTGTGCCTAGAAATCAGTGAGAAGCAGTATATAGAAGTCCAACATACTACTGTAGTTGTGTTTAATATGAGTTGCATGCTGTCTTGCAGCAGCAATAGCAATTTGTTTTCGAGCACAGGATGTAAAGAACCTGGAGCGACCCTGTACAGGAATGGGGGTGCTACTGAGAGCATCAATGTCTCATTATCCATCAGTACAAGCTATGACTTCTGTTGTCTCAGTAGAGAGTACTTTTAAGAGGGTTAAGAGAAGAGAGAGCAATTAAAGGTAGGACACCACTGTGAAAGGTAAAAGTGGTTTAAAACGGGAGAGAAGAGAGGAAAACTGAAATTGGAGATAAATTACCAAGCATACAAAGCAATATGAACATGAGTATGAAGAGCTCATGCAGTGTGACTAGTTTTGAATTTCTGTAGTGACAATTTGTACCTGTTCTAAGAGTTCAAAACAAGATGTAGTGAAAGAAGGCAGTTGTACCCTATTTTCTCTCTTAATTAATTTGCTGCATGTTTGCCCACTTCTACATCAAGCCAAAGTGAATACATGCACAGCGTTACTGACATTGCCAAGTCCTTACCTTGTTCATCCATTGCAGTGAATGAACTGCCCAAATTGAGTCAAAGCCAAATCTTGTGTTTCAATGAGAGATGCAAGGTAGACATCAGAAGGAAGCACCTTGCCTGTGCTTGCTTGGGATTCTTTTCTTTCTTCCAGTGCAAGTGGGTTTGCTTTTCATTCTAGAGAATATCAGTGTGGGACAAATCTCTCCTTGATTTGTATGGAGATGTGTTTGGGTTTTTAGCTTTATTTTTATGACCTCCCACTCTCCTCACAAGATTTTGGCTCATCCTTGCTTTACATAATGAAGCTTGCAACACCCAGTTGGAGTATATCTGGTTTTAGGTCACTGATCACAGCAAAACAGGCTTGTGACCTAGAAAGTGCTTAGCAAATTTACATCTTTGAGAGAGCTTTTAGAAATATAGGTGAAAACTGAACTTTACTGTCTTAAACATTCTTAAAAAAGCATCCTAACTTCATCTGATGTAGTTGAGAATCCTTTTGAAAATATTTGAAAAGATAATTGTCATATTTGCTTCTTTCTAAGGGTTTTGAGCATTTTGTAGGTAGCTATATAATATGTTAGATTAAAATAGTGAACCATTAGCTGAACCATCTCTGAATATATTTTGGTAGTCCTTTTGTATTGTTTCCCTCTCTTTCCTGGATACAATATATTTATTTACTTAAACTTAAGATGTCTGAAGACTGGGACTTCGTTTAACCTGCTGTATGTGACCTTCTCTATCAACTCAGATGCTAAAAGGATTTTTAATTTGAAGAGTAGATTGCATACAAATCTTGTCCTGCTATTTTCACCTGTGTCTAATAGTAATTAGAGTACATCTTGAATGAAAGGGGATGTCTCTCTGGTCAGGGCAATCTGAGATAAAACCAAGGAAGCTTCCATAGGTGCTAAAAATGTCATAATATCAATGCTTCCAGCAAAGCTTCAGTTCTGTGAAACTTGAGGGCTCTTCTGTTCTTTGTTTTCCTTTCTGCACTGCTTCCTGAGAAACAGGATGAAGTATCCAGGAGGAAGCTGTGTGATACTTCAAATGTGTCACCTCTTCTGATTGTTGCTATGGCTTGCATCAACCAAGGTAATTTTCTCTAAGGTGGATATAGGTATGTCTAGGTGACATTACTGCAATATTAGTAGGACTCACAGTGAAGCTCATGATGTTCACTTCTTGCTCTGCCCCCTTTAATAGAGGCACACAGCTTATTTTTGGATAGTTCATGTTTGGATGCTTCTTGCATGTATTTGAAGATGAAATGGATACAGGTAATGGTAGTTACCATTAATGCCTGGAGAATCCAGGCAGAGCAATTGAAATGTCTTATTTACTGTGTACCTGATGTTTTTATAGTCTTGAGGCTTCATTACTTAATTATTCTGCTTAGCTGCCTAGTTGTTCTCTTATTTTTTAAGTTTCTTGTCTATCTATTTCTGTTATGATGCTGTCGTAACAAAAAAAAATCACAAATTGAAAATGCTATTTTAAATAACTTAAATTCTGCTTCCAGCTACAATGCTGGAGATAGCCTGTAGGGGAGAAATGTCTTGATTTCTTGATTGATCAAGGTACCTTGATTCACCAGTTAGAGCTGTCACAAGAGGATACCCAGTGCTCCAGGCAATTGCAACCTGAACTGAAATATCCAAATGGCAAGGAAATGCAGGCCGAGGTTGAAGGTCTCTATAATAGTGTGTTTAGGCCGCTACAGGGAGGCAGCAGGGATGTAATCAGCAGAGCTTCCAAGTGTGGGTCTATGAGGTAGTGACAGGCAGAAGTGCTCTAGAAAATCAATGAGGACACGACTTTTACAATCCAACAGAGAATCAGTCACAGGAATCTAATGGGCAAGACCTGGAAACCCAATCTGAATGTCTGGGTAAGGAAGGTTTGAGAATCCTGTGACTGGAGCAGTGTACATTACATTCTGTCAAAATCTTAACACAGGGAATTACTCCCTGTTTTGAATGACATCAGTTCTGTTTTTGTGGTCAAAACTGCTAGGTCACACTTCAGATTTTAGTCAGAGCTGAATGAATCTGACGCTTCAAAGCCCCACTAATGGGGCCCCACTTTCATATTGGTAAGTCCTGTTCTGACAGATATTAGAATTCTGCAGGATAAAATCAGTCCATTAGTGGGTTTTTTTTTTTTTTAATGGTGCTCTATATGTTTTTGCTGTAATCAATGTATCTTTTTTACTAATCAAATGAATACTCAATACATATTCATGTGCAGATGGCAGGGGCTAATCTCTGGACCCTGCCAATCCTTTGCATCTGGGTGAGTGTCAATGAACAATATTCTCTAGCTGTAATAATGAAGGCATTTTTCATAAACAACTGCAAATGTTACTGAATAACTGTTGACATTTATTTTATTCACACTGAGTTTCAGTAGCAACAGCAGCTAAAGTAGCCAAATAATCTAATTTATCATAAGATAGAGATATTTTTGTAGATAATTTATTTGTGAGGAACATTTTCTCATATGAAGTGATATTACTGTCAGTTACTCCAAATGTATTTATATTTTGGTGTGTGGCACTACTTATATTTAAAAGTTATCAGTTATTTGGGATGGAGTATTGTATGTTTGGGAGCTGTTTAATAATCTGCTTTTATTTAGTCTTTGAATTTTATTTTCCAGAGATAAAAGCTTCTATTAGTTTGATTCTATTTTTATATACATTTGTGCAGAGATTAAATCATCACCAATTATGGCACATTGTCATTTATAACTTGGCCTTATTTAAAAAGTTTATTGTAAATCACAAACGCAATCAAAATTATGTCACTAGATACAAAGAGCTCTCTTTAAAACCGTTCCCGGAAGTATAATTAGTGTTTAAATAAAAAATGCCATCCGAACAGGAGTAAAGAACAGGGTTATGTAAATCTTCCTTAAGTCATTTTGAGACCAGATCACAGGTTTACAGAGAAAGACTTGAGTTAATCTTTCATGTGTTCTTGATAAGAAATAGAGAATTTGCCCTGAGATCAGTGTTTCCAGCTGCCTACTTGTATTCGTGTGAATACCTTGTGCTTGACTTTGGACGGTGTGGAGGAGCAGGCCTTGATTTCAATCAGTTTAGATTTTCAAACGTTTTAAATAATGAGCCTACTATTAAAATGTAGCACTTGCTGAGAAGCACAGGCTTAGTCTCTCTCTGTGACAGTGACTCACCTGCAAGTCTGAAACTGGAAATATGTTTTTACATCTAAGAAGGGCTGTGATCAAGGTAGTATTGCCTCTGCTGTGAATGGTTTGAAAACTGAAATAGAAATCCCACTTAAAGGCATGTGATACAACTCTTATGGTTGCTATTTTCAAATAATTTGTTTTCATGGATTGTGGGTTAGATCCTAGCAAATTCTAAAAAACACAGCTTTGAGGAGTAATTGAGGAACTTTGCCAGCTGTGAATCTAGCCATAACCATGCATTTCTATATGCATGACAGCTTGGCAGGCTGGAAAACATTGTCCTCTTGAAAGAAAAAGAGGCCGGTAACCTGCCCTGCTGCCTCTAAAGAAGCCAAATAGCCTAAGGAGGATTTTAGAGAGAATGAATTTCTTCAGTTTGCCTCTGCCTTTTTTGGGTACAATCTGTGTTGTTGGTTTTTTTTTTGTGTTTTTTTTTTTTTTTTTTTTTAAATATATATTTCGCTGCAATAATAAGATGTTCCTTGCTCCTTGTTGGAGATACTCTAATGGTTATAAATTAAATTAGAATAAAAGTATTTATTGCACCTTGTGATGTTGCTCAGTTCCGTCATCTCTAAGACTTTCCAAATATCCCTAGGATGGCTTTTTCCTACAGAGCATTTAAGCTATATTCTTTTTTTTTGATGTTTCTTATGCTTAAAAAGGCCTGTAGCTTTAGTTTCATCTTTGCAAAGACATTCTTATCTATTTTAACTGTCTAATTTGAAACATTGAAACTTTTTCCACAGTCTTCTCATTGTATAGAGGTGATTTTTGAACTACAAAAGAAAGAACCCGCTTCCTATCGGAAGTGCTCTAGTGTCGTGCTCCCTGAGCTAAGCCTAAGAGAAGCACCTTGTTTGAAGCACTGTGTTATATTCTGTGCCTAGTACTGCTTGTTGATGATTGATGAATCTTTTACATGTGTAAATAAATTTTCTTTTTCCTTTTTTGTATTGTACATGCAAATATTTTAGTGATACTATAATATGAATTAGGTTAAATGAGTTGATATTGCTTAATGTTACAAATATTGTTATACCAACTATTAACAGCCTAAGAACTGCTGCTGCAGTCTTGCAAATGGTTGGCATTCTATATGAGAATAGAGCTCAGCAAAGGGCCTTTCAGGCCTTTTTCTGATAACTCCAGTGTAAGAACTGCTCTGTATGATTTCTGTGCTATCTGTGCTTTGAATATTACTGGGGAATTGCCTTAAGTTTCTACTGCACATCTGAGTCCTTTGGCTGAGAGGTGCTCTGTGGTTCTAGCTGGTGAAATCTTCATTGTAGTTCTCTGACCAGGCTGTGTGAATGAGGTTGGGGGTAACTTGCTGGCAGCAGCTGTCTCAGCTGCTTCAGTCACTACTGGGCAGCGGGAAAGTAAGAAAGAGAAGAGTTCTTTCTCTTGTTCTGCTTTCCCTGGAGCATTTTCCCTTCGTTATTCTAATAGTATTTTGCTGGACTCTCTGGTATCCTCCCATTTCTCTGCACTAGGAAGCCCAGTGCTGGCCTCCACGCTCCAGGTGACACTCCCCAAGGCCAAATGGATAGGCAGGTTTAGCATCTCCTTTGACCTACTTGCAGAGCTCGGCCTGCTCAGGCCCAAGGTACCCCTGGCCGCCTTTGCCTTCTGGATGCATTGCTGGCTCGTGATCAACTTGTCAGCCACAGCCTTCCCTGCAAAGCTGCTTTCTAGCAGGTATGCCCTGAGCATCTACTGATGCATGGGTTATTCCTCTCAAAGAGGCGAGGCAAAAAAGGTATTTGGGAAATGAAAACTTGTAAAAGATCATTCTTATTATAATAGTGTAGCAATGCAGAAAATATCAACACCTTGGTTAAGGAAACCATGATGTCTCTTTTTCTATTGGATGAACTCAAAGTCAGTTAACAAAATTTGTTTGAATGAAATAGTGGTATAGTAGGCTAAAATCATTTAACATGGAAGTAGGAAGAAAGCTGCTTTATCCTTGTGAAACAGTTGAGAATATGGTCACCTCTGACAATGGTAACAAGTGAGACGTTGCTTCTTTGGAAGCCAAGAATCTCAGCAGATTTTGCGGACAATTTTTTAGGATATCTCCAGACTAAGACAATTCAGGTGTCTCTAGGTTTGTGATGTATTTTCCAAGGGGCTGCAAAGAATAGGGCAATAATGCAAGTAAATCTGTCCTAAACACTTCTGAATAGTTCCTAGAACTTGCACAGATTTGAAATAAATTGTTGTAGCTGTGGCTGGCAGTATCAAGTGAAGGATACTGTAAAGGATAGCTACAGTATCCTTTACTCTTCTATGCTAATATATCTAATAGGATAGCAATATTCTATTACTATATCCTGCTTACAGGATATAGTAGAGCCTTTGCAGGCTTGGAAGATGTTAGCATGCCCTTCTGGAAAGGGCAAGCTGAGGAAAGGTCACCAGTGAAAATGAGTGATGCTCTCAAGTTATATTACGACGGAGTTGTGTTTTGTATATCTGTGTGTCCTGTTTATTCATTGTCTATTCTGTCCTTAATTCATCATACTGGCGCAAGACTCAGGCCATAGTTATTTGTATTACAGTGTTTGCAGTAGCTCTTGCCTTGGATATTTGTGCTTTTCAATGTTGTAATTGAAAAAATGCATGTCTTACATTAGCTCTTGAAAACAGACTGGCTATAAAATAAGTAAATGATAAATCAAACTGAAGGGACTGCTCAGACAAGGTACTAAAAGTATCTGTTTAGTCTGGTTTTGGTTGCCACCATGACTTTAAGAAAAGGGAAAGCATGCAGTTGGATTGGGCTAGATGAAAATCAGGTGATCTAATGAAAAATTTGACATGAGCAAGGGAAATAGTACAAGATGGAAGGACTTGGGTAGTAAGAGTTGGAGTATTTTTTTTTTTTTTTCTTAAGGAAAGAACACAGTGATTTTGCATGTCAGGGGATTGAAGTAGAGAAGCAAAGAAAATAATATCTATAGAAGTTAGTCATTTATCCCTTCATGAATCAGGGAAATTATATGCTCCTGCTGATTAGGTAACAATTCTATTACATAAAAGTCTTCATCTCAATACCTGAAGGTTGTTAAACATATTCAAGAGAACTGAAGGGAACAGTATAATTAAACATCTTGGAATGATTTATCAGAAACATCAAGAATTAAATTTGTATGGCTTGCCCAAATGTTCAGCAGAGAGGATAAGACTGTTTGAAAATTATCTTGATATGTAGAATATGTGCTAGATACTTAGAAGAGGCAATGTCATGTGCTGGCCTGGTAAAATCAGGATAGGGAGTAAGAGCAATTATCTTTGGATCCTGTTTCTATTGGGAAGTGGGCTTGACCTTCCTTATGTGGAAACAAATAGCATGTATTTTATACATGTGATAGGATGTACTTTATACAGGCTAATTGTCCCTAATGCCCCTATTTAGGGCAGTATTTTTTTTTTTTTTTTTAATTATGATGGTATACTAATCAACTTTTCCTAAAGGAGAAAGATTTGGGGCTAATCCTGCATGCCTTTACACATCTCATGTTTTGTAGAGCTCAAATAATAAATGGTTCATTGTTCTGTGTGTTAAATGGTCTTTTTGTTGGTATAGGGCATGGCAGGATCAGGGAGCTACAGGGAATTACTTGGAATCTGATTTCCTATTGGGAGATGTAGTTATGTTGCTTCTAGCCTTTTAGTCAAAATACTGTTGGAAAAGTTGAAATTAGTTGAAAAGTTGTAGTGTGAAGTGCATTCCAATTAAGTTGTTTATATTAGAATTTGTAAATGAGAGGGGGGGAAAAAAGTTTTTGTAACACTAGTGCAACTAATGTTCTGCTTTTTGTTTTAGTACATGAGAAAATATAAAGCAGCAGGGACAAAAATTCACCAATACTGACAAATGAGTGATTTATTCTACATGAGAACAAGTGTCTGCTCTCTTCCTTGGCAAGAAATTTGAATGCAAAAGGATAAGCTATTCTAATTGTTGCTGTTAACTACTTAGCAGTAAAGGATAGTGCCTTTTTTTTTTTTTTTTCTCCTTCCAGTTGAGAGATCCCCAACTCCCCCCCCCCTTAAAATTGTGGAACGAATGAATCAAGTCCAAATCCTTTCAAGTGTTTTTTAACAAGTCAAAAAAAAGCTAAGTTTAGAGTCCCTTTCAAGGAGAGAGGTGGAGAGGAAAAACTGCTTGTGTCCTTTTCCCCTATTCATGAGTACCCTTGGCATGAAGTCTACCCTTGAGTATATCCAAGTTGTTGACGCAAAGCACTTTGGGCCTAAGTTACCATGTTTCAGTTAACATGCTGCTGACCAAACCCACCTTTTTGTTCCTTTGAGGTGGTTGCTGTTTGAGACATTAACATATTTAACATCTTTTTCTCCTGATCTCTCCATATTTACATTGAAAACACCCCTGAAGTGTAGTGAGGCTGAAATCTCATTGCTTATCCTCTTTGATGTTAGAGGGAGTATTGCCTGTTTAAAAGAAAGTCAAAAAGCAGAGTTTGCATTGATTTATTGCAGAAAGGCAAATCTTGGGGTTTTACAATGCAGTGAATGAGTTATTTGTGCAGGTGTTTCTGTTCCACTTACCTAAAACATTTAATAATAAAGCTGAATTATTTTAAGTGTGGATAAGGAACCAGGATCCTCTGGAGAAGAAGTTTCATTTCAGCTCAAAATTATTTGAAAGGAAGATAAACTAAGTCTTTAGCATTTTTTCTTGTTTTGATGTATATGGATAAACAAAAGCATGTGTTTAGCAAGCAGTATAAGGGTTGACAAAACATTTTCCTTTGCATTGTTTATTTCATTTGCAGCCATGTGCTTTAGAGCAAGTACCTGGTATTTCATTAAATTATAAATCAAAGAATCCATTTAAGTACCCTGAGAAAGTGTAAAAGCTTAATTCAGTTTAGCCCAGGTCAGTCAGTTGATGCTGTTGACTTTCCCAAGATTTCTTTAATCTGGCACCAAGATGGCTATTGCAAGGTTACCATAACACCATATCCCCCTGAAAAATACTGTCATAATATCATTACTTCTCAAAAATATATAGCTAGTTTTGATTTCCCCTCTGACCTCCATTGTGTCTCTCAATATCCTCAATTTAGCAATTTTTAGCAGATTTGGAGCACTCAAATCTACCTCTTCTCTATTCTTTTATCATATACTCTCAAACAGGTGAGTCACCTTCTCCTTTGGCAGCTTGTTATTTTGAGTTCAGCCGTTCTTCCCAAGGCAGGTGCTGCAGAGGGTGCCCAAGGGTGATACTTGCACTCTGATAAATGCATGTTAGTGGTGCTATGCATTACATGACAATATAGCATTCTTACTAACATGAGGTTCACTTAAAGTGATTTCAGTTCACATTTTTGTGGATTGTCCAGTGTTATTTTTCTTGATCTTTTTTTTTTTTTTTTTTTAAAAACTTGAAAAGTGAGAAAAAGAGCAGGGATATCTTAGGGAAGAGAATGCTCTTCAGTCTTTGGCCACAGAGCAGGTCTTGGGTATACAGGTAAAAGATGGGTTTTGATGGGATGAGGCCTAAAAGACCATAGAATTGACTGTTTAGTAGGTGTTTATAACCAGGCTGTTGAATAACCAGACCAAATCTTTCTCTGCATGTTATTTTTTGCTTTAAAAAATATATATAAATGACTCATCTCTATGCTCTAAAAATGATATTTTTTAAGTACCAAAAGGGAGTTCATAGCTGCTCCCTGCCCTCTTGCAGCATTTGTCAACTTCCTCTGGCAATTCTTTTAAAAAGTATTTATATATTATTATTTATTTTTATACTGAAAATAGTATTTTGTCACATGGATTTGTCACATGCTCAGCTCCTTAGGAAGTTGTCTCATACCTTAGGCTTGCTTTGAGGAGATCATTCCTGAGTTTATACGAGTGTCAAAAGAACCAAGATGTTTCTGCAGTTTCATGTTGTTCTGGTAATTCTTTGCCTTAAAACCTTTTTGTGTGATATCATTTTGTGTTTAGAAAACAGATTGGTGATGACAGTGTTCTGCATTTGTTCAGGTAATAATGAGTTTTAACTTAGGAAAGAGCTTTATAGCCTGGGACCAAATTGGAGGGGATGGATTCTTCCCTTCAGACAACATCTACTCAAGATACCTCCTCTGTGTGTACTGGGATATGGTGTGGGCTTTTTTCTTTCTGTGTCTCTGCACCCTTTTGCCTGAAGCGGCTCCCCTTCCACAGACTGGGATGCAGCCAAGCCCACTGGAGGGATATGTTGCTTATTAGGACTCATTTTTACCAAAACATGGAAGCAGCTTGTAGACGTAGATATACTTGGAGCAAATTTAAGATGCTTAGATGGAAATTCCTGTGTAGCTTTTGCTGCTTTTCAGCAGGGTTATACTGTTTGGAATTCTGAACTTTAAAGGCTAAGCTGTTTCTCTGTGCAAAAACCTCTCCTTCCTCCTTCCCCTCCTAAAAGCACTGAAGTCTTTGGAGTTCCAAACAAGTATGTAGTTTTGGTAATGGTCACTTACTGTGAGTGAGGGAAGGCTGGGGCACTGTCGAGTTAAATTATATGGAATATTTGTACAGGAATCTTTAAGAAAAGATTCATTATTGTGGTTACCAAAATGTGATGCTGGTTAGTGACAGAAGTTAAAAACTAACTGGTATAACTGGTTGAAAAACATTTTACTTAGATAACTAGTTGGATGTAAAAGTTTTAATTGTAGCCTTAATTGCAAGGTGTGTGGCTGGCTGGCATTTTTTGTTATCCCTTTTTTCGTTCAAAAGGGAAAGCGTATTGATAATCAATAGGTGCTGCTGGATCTTGTATTTAGAGTATGTAGCAGTTGCCTGTGTACAGGTAAAAATCTGACCATGCTC
>JAUBNY010000278.1:378141-389118 GCA_032275445.1 Crypturellus soui | reverse complement strand
ATCAATAGGTGCTGCTGGATCTTGTATTTAGAGTATGTAGCAGTTGCCTGTGTACAGGTAAAAATCTGACCATGCTCTTCTTCCCTTCTTCTTCCCTTGGCTATTTACACCAAACTGTCACCTTTTGCTGCCACTGTGCATCTCTGCCTCCTCGTCCCAAACACCTGGACTGGTGCCATCCCTGGGTTTTTGGCTTCCTGTGACTGGCAGTGGTGGCAGGGAGCCTGTGTGGGCTGTGTCCAGTGGGGCAGTTGCCCGGGCTCTGCCTTGTGCCAGGTGCCAGCTGGGCTGTGCCTCACTAACTGGTGCCACCTGTATCGCTGGTGCCCTCGTGCTGTTTGGAGCAACTCCTGGCTTGGTCCCTGCTTTTCAGAGGGATATTGCCCTTCTGAAAATTGCAAGTGGTGAAGGTTCTGCCATGTTTTTAATTACCTTCTTTACGGGCAATTACCCTGTCCTCTTTTTCCTTAAAGAAGGGGAAAAAAAAAAAATCACCTCGCTGCTTGCATTATTTACAGTTTTTATTGGATTATGCAGCTTTTAATTCATCACTAGGCTTTTAGCATCACCGAAAATCAAGTAGTTAAATGGTTCAAGGTGTTTTTATCCTGTAAACTCTTTAGCAGTGTTATTAAAACAAATTGGCTTATTGCAGTGCCTTTTGGAATAATGTGTAAGGACAAACTCTAATTGCCTCTCACTCTAAGTTATGATTGTGATCTATATAATTTTAGTTACTTCCTGCTGTTTTAAATAACGCTAAAAAATGAGCACTTGTGTAGAAAGGAGCTAACTCTTGAAAGTGCTCGGGGATGTTTGCTGCCAAAATCCTGATAGAGTAGTCAGATTAAACAGTATTAAACAAGTCCAAGAATTTCTTACTAGAACTGGGTTTGTTTTCAGCCAGGCAACTTAGATCTTTCTAGAAAATAAATATGAATTAAAGTGTATGTTATCTCATTTGTAATTTTAATTTCTTTTGCCCACTTAATTTTATGGCAGAAGCAAATGATCCCTGAACAACACAAAGCCTAATTTCAACCAGAAAAGTTTCTAGTTAATCAGCTTGTGGCCTGTGCTGTGAGAAGTTAATGTTGCCCTGGTTTCAGGGAGAAAAAGTGCTCTCAGGACTTCAGTCAAACTTTCCTTCTAATTTGTTTGTTTTTTGCTTGAGCACTGAATTCAGGAAAATGAGTACCTAAAAATATTTTATGATCACATATTAGGTGCTAAAGAACTGCTGCAGTCGCTTTCTGCTGGATACAGAGATTATTTTTGGAGGTAGGGAAATGGATTTCTTAAAACTGTATAGGTCTTTTCTATGTCTGCCTATCTCTTTATTTCTGCCATAGAGTTACGGAAAGCGCTGTGATTCTGTTAAGAATAGCTTGTGCTTTGCTATTTATTCTTTAATCACATAGCTCATGCTTGAGCCAAGCAAGGAACTTTCTTTTATTTGAACATTCAGCCTTTTATTGCTATTTTGTCAGTACAAAACCCAGTAACTAGACAATGTTGTTTGTGCTGGGAAATGGTTTTAGGACTTTGATGAAGCCACCTTTTTTGAAGTGCAGTTCCTTTAGCTATTAAGGCACTGATACAAAGTGCAATGGATCCAGTTTCATGGCTGTAGAAAATGTGCCCAGCTGTCTTGCACTCCGAGCCAGGAACTGAAACTGAATCATCTGCCCAGACTAGTGGGCTGGACCAGTAGGGTTTGCCCAATTAGATTTCTTAAATTGCAAGGCTTAGATAGCAGTTTTTATAGTGTTTACAGTGGAAAAAGAGCCCAAGGCAGTGGCAGGCCTGAGGGCACAGCGAGTGCCCATAGCGTTTCCCCCTTGTGAGCGCAGCAGGGTAACAGCCTGGGGCACACGGCAGCTGCATGTAGGGCTGGTGGAGGGCGATTTGTTCTCTCAGGCCACTGCTGCATAGTGTGTTTCCCAGTCACTAAACTTGAGTTAATCTGGAATTTGATGGCCTTCATGAAGACCATATTAAGTTGTTTCTTTGAAATTTTTACTTCATTGGACTTTGATGGTTTATATATTAGCATTGTGGCTTTACGTGCATCTCATTTCAGCAACTAAGTGCTTTTTTTAAGGAAATATTAAAAATAGGAAATATGCAGATGATATTTTTATTATTATTTCTTTTTTTGTCTGCTGATCTTGGACTCTTGTCTGTGTAACAGTAAGCAGGGTTTCTCTGCTAGTTCCTTTTCTTCATATTGATTTATTTCCTTGCTTTTGAAGAAAGTCTTACTTTCCTGGATAAAATTATTCTTTTTTGTGGACTTATTACCATAGAAATAGCTCTCAGGGCTGAGCTGGTCTGTTCCTGGGCCACTATCACTTAAGGCTTCTTGACAGGAGGTTTGCCTTGTGGCCCTGCTGCCATAGACTTATATGATTAAAAGGACATGCCTAATAGTACAGTAATAGCAGTTACATGGATATTTAAGAAGAAATTTAACCTTGAATTCAAGAGGGGGAAAACGGCAATGTCTTCTAGCAGCTTTCCTATTGATACTTATGATGTTCTATACAATCTGTGTACTGAATTTCTGAGCCTGGTGGTCCTGGACCACCTGGTGACAGCACTTGAGTAGGCATGTGTCTTCCAGCCCTAACTGTCCTTGATTCTGATTTACACCAGTGTTGCTGAATAGAGGTTATTCTTCACTTAACTGTGAAATACAGTTTCCAAGGAGTGATGTAGATTATTTTATGCCATACCTCTTAAGCTGTTTTGTAAAGGCAGAGCCGCAAAGTTCAGCTATGTTCTTTTGCGGTTTGCATGCAAACAAGTGATCCTGTTTAGAGTGCACATATAGGCACAAGCATTTATATTCCTGCATTTGCAAAAAAAATGAGCTTTGACCAAGTCTTACGTAAGTTCTCCATTAAAACAAAATAGGTTATGGAAAAACATAAAAAAATGTAGCTACGCAATATTTCTTATTAAAGAAACTGTCATAGGTTGCTGCAGCAACAAATTTCTTGTTTTTAGGAACGTTTAAATCTGTAGTACTGGCATGACTGTTTTAACTTTGCGATTTAACATAAGCTTGTGCTTTTTTAATACTTCAAATTATTTCTTATGCAAGTTAACTACTGTGAAATAAAAAATACCAACAGAAAGAGGGGCTTTGTATGGTTGATTCTTTGATAGTATAGTGAAAATATTTCAGGAAAGCAGTATTTGCAAAGTGTTTGTGAAGTTCTATGTGTATATTTAAAATATAAACTAATTTAATTTGCTTTAGCAACTGGTGGTATTTGTTTGTGCTATTTTCCTGAAAATAGCCTGAGTGCCCTGAGTATCTACATCGGTTGCATGAAATTGGGGATATCGATGCATGCATTTGAAGGTTGTGAAGAGTACCATGTCAATTGGTGTTGCAGTTGAATATGAGGTTTTATTTTGACAGTTCTGATCTTGTTATTTTGTAGTATATCTTATATCTATGTTGTTGCATCTTGTTATTACGTGTAGTAGTGCCTCTCCGTGGTGAAGGCTCTCTATGGATATGTGTTCCAAGAATGTCGTGCGAGTGTGTAACGCACCAGGAGCCTTTTACTCTGTGAACAGGCAGGCTGCCCTTGGCCACAGAGCTGGGTTTTTAAAGGGAGGCAACAAGGGACGGATTTGAAAGATGTCTAAATGTATATCCAGTGCAAATGACTTGTTCTGCACCTGTTCAGAAACTTTAGAAAATCCAGTTTAAATGGTGCCATATTTGACGTATTATGAATCCATCTGCCAAATTCTAGAAACCTTGACAGCAAATTTTAAGGGGAAAAAAATCTGGAGGTGCAGTGAAACTTCCATGTTTTTGCCCCAGTGTTTAGAAGTCTAGCTAGTGTAGCAAAAGCCATGGAGCAGAGTTATTATACCTGAAGAAAGGGGAACTGCTCTTAGCAGGTTCTTCTTAGCATGCTCTTACAGTGCTTAGGAGGATGATCCATGGGCATTTCCTGGCTGAGCAGACAGCAGGTTACAAACACGGGATGTAGTGTTTCAGCATTGTTGTTGAAATCTATGCGTGTGAGGGACTAGGGAAGGCAGTTCTTCATCCCCACACACTGAGTGTGTCAAGATGAACAAACTGTGAATGTGAAGTGTTAAGCTCTGTGTAAGCATTTCTTTCAGTGATGTGGAAGTTCACTGAAGTGAGGGCTGGAATCACAGCTTTGCTAGTCCCAGGTATCCCAGTATGATACTCTTGTACAATAAATATTCCACTCTACCCTTGCTCATCTATCACACTTTCAAAACCCACATGTTCTCCTTAGCCTTAGCTGGTTTCAAAGCTACATAGCATTCTTATTTAGGAAAACTGCAGAAATTTAAACCTTGTCAATTGGGCAATTCTATTATGTAGTGCTGCATATATTAGTAATTTTCATTATTTCTATTAAAAAGTGCTCTGGGGGGGATCATTTACTGAAATCTAGAAATAAAATCTGTGATAAACTTAATGTGCAAAAGCTGAACCTTTCTCATTAATAGTCATTTTTATAAACCATTTATGCACATTCCTGATCTACAAGACAAAGAAGATTAATCTGTCATCAATATGATTTAGGTTGTTATACTATTTTAAGTTATAGTTATCTGTATAAACACAACTTACTACTGTCCTTCAGGCTAGGAATTAAAAGTATGATGCTGACTCTATTAAAATTAATGAGAAGCTTAATGGCTTTAATGTAAGGGAAAAAGTTCTATATCACATCAAAAAAGTTTTTGTGAAGTAAATGATGTACTTTTTCAGTATATTTTTTTTGTGGCAGGCCTCTTGAACCCTTGATAGGAAGGAAACACCTGCTGTGTGTATATACTGAGATGTGCAGAGTTGCCAGTGCAGTATAGATATGTGCGTGAGGACTCTTCAGCAGTTCATTTGCTGCTTGTTCTTTCATGCACACGCACAGGCCTCTGCCCTAGCAGACATCCTAACATCCCCTAGTCTTTCACATTTTATTCCATGTTCAAGTAATTTTTTTTAAACTTTAATTTCATGTGTAAGGAAGTGTGTAGAACAGTCTTGTGTGTGGGACCTGCTCAGCATGCATGTGCGATGGTGACTGTAATGCACTTCTCAAGTCTGGTAAAATGAGCTTGGGTAGGATAGGGTCAAGTGCTACCTTGGTTCAACAGATCTCTAGAGCAGATCTCCTAAATGTGAAAAGCTCTTTGCTATAGGCCAGAACTTAACTGAACTGTTAAGGACACATAGGAATGTGCTTTTGTTTGACTAACCAACAAATTCAAATATTTTGCTTTTATGCAAAGGACATAATCTCAATAGGGAATTTGAAAATAATCTGTCATTAGCAAAACAAATAGTTTCTCTACACTGTATGCAGCACATGTCTTCTCCAGAGGAGAAAGGATGACACCAACACACAAGTAACCCATCCATGTTCAATACTAGGCTATGTTGTACTTCATAGTTACATCCATTTATGCAGGGAAAGTGTGGACTTTTAGATGCAGTGTATCCTTTCAGCAGGTA
Source organism: Crypturellus soui (assembly GCA_032275445.1). Taxonomy (NCBI): domain Eukaryota; kingdom Metazoa; phylum Chordata; class Aves; order Tinamiformes; family Tinamidae; genus Crypturellus; species Crypturellus soui. The sequence continues at coordinate 383,594 of JAUBNY010000278.1, read as the reverse complement.
TGTTTTACTTCGGAGAGCTATTGTGTGTTCATGTGTTTGATGGACCCCCATCACTAAATCCACACCAGTGCTTTTAAAAATAAAATACTAACAGAAACTCCCGTCATGTCTGAAAGTGATGTGAAAAGCAAAAAAACTTGCTCAGCTTGATCTAGGTAGGTGTCTAATGACATAGCAAATACTGTCCTTATATCAGAGCAAGCAAGATACTTGGCTTCTGCATGTCCCTGGATTGAGACAAAAGTGCCTGAACTCCTTGTGAGAAAAGCCAGATAAAGCTATTTAACTGGCCCTAAGCTGCTGACACCTGTAGGTTTATGTAAAACCTAAGATAAATTAGGCTGACAAGACTGAAATCTTTCTTCACATTTCATTAGACATTGCGCTTAGGCTTCGAGGAAAAAGGAAGTTCCTCGCATCTTGTTATGATTATGCTATTGTAGTGAACAAAAAAGCATTGATTCTTATTGTAAAATATAGGGAGTTTGGGAAAGAAGAAATATTCCTGTTACTTTAAAACTACTTTATTTGTACAGCGAAACAGTTTGTTCAATGAGGAATATTCTACTAATATGTCTCGACATAATTTTTGATAAGCAGAACACAAAATAACTGCTTACAAACACACAAAAAATAAATCTTTCATTAGCTTAATGATTTAAAAAGCAGATCTGGAGAACTAGGTATTTATGAAACCGATAAATTTTTCCATCTCTGTTTTATCTTAACAGAATTTATGCAGTTAATAGCTGCTCTGAAGATTTATCTTTGCTTGCAGCCACTTTAAAGAAGTCTTCCTTAGAGTTCTACATTGAATATTTAAATTCTGAAAATTAATTCTTGTTCCTCAAAAACTCTTAACTAATCCTGCTGAGGACTTGTTCTTGTTAGCACGTGTCTCTGACCCACACCTATCACCTTCATTGTTGCTTCATATTTTCTTTTTTGATGAGTAGCATTTTTTTCTCCTTTTTAATTGCTGTGGAAGTTTCATGTAGTTTTACTGACACCAGGTCTCTGCTCCATGCTAATGCCAATAGCAAAACACTAGCTGTTTGCCTTCAGTCAGATGCTCTTTGAGGAGTGAATACTCCTCTAGCTTCAGCAGATCTGCTGTAAGTGAAATGGTCTACCTGTGGTGTGAAAGACTTTTTGCTATGGAAAACACATCTGTCACTGCATTATTAGATTTATCTTGTTAAGAAATAGATGTTTCTTGTACCTTGCTGTTGGTTTAAGAGCTGGTCTGTGTTAGCCTAAGCCTTCAGTTAGGGAGTTCCTGGCCATTCCTCTCATAATAAGAGGGGATAGCATCCTGATGAGTGGACTATGTTTTAGGGCTGTGGTTCCCAGCTTGTTTTGGTGACGCTTCTGCCTGCTTTTCCCTCCTTCCCACTCTGAGCCCTGCTGACAGCCCTTCCCTGGCCACTTTTCCTCAGTGTGTCTCGCTGCAGCCTTAGTGCCTGCTGCGGGGGAGCATGAGGCCATCAGGCTGAAGACCATTTTTGATCTGATGTTTTCACTCTGCACATATGGAAAAAACACTACAAGAGCAAGTCTCAGCCTTTTCATGGAGATTTCCTTGCAGTCAGAAAGTGTGTCTAGAGTTTAGCTCAGGCTAGTGAATGCTTTTAAAAATACTGAGATTAATAAGACTTTTCAAGTCAAGGTTTCCAGTGACTAATGCTCGCCCACACAACTCAGTTTGTGCTGCTGCGTGGTTATAAGCGACAGCACTCACCTACGGAGTGTTGGGAAAGGCTGCATGGGATGGTGGGTTCAGGTCTACACCCAATTTTAGGCAGACATGTCAGCATCTTTTTCTCTTGACTTTAATATTTAAGAGTAGAAAGGATGCCAGCCAGGTGTTATTTCTAACTAAAGAAATGGTCATGCCACGATGTTCATGTGGCTTTATAGAGCACTGCATGTAGTCTCGTGGTGTTTTTCTTGTATTTTGTTGTGTGACATCTCAGAACAATATTTACAATGAAGGTTTGGTCTAACTCAGGACAAGATTTCTGAAGCTGTTACTGTATTCCAAGGTTCCTCGTGTTATCTTCAAGGATAATTTACAAACCTATGAGTCATTGCAAATCAATTAAGCCCATTCCTAAACATTGCAGCTCTTTTAAAGAACAAAGCACAGATTATTTCAATCCTGTTTTCAAGACAATATGTTTAAAAGGAACAGTATGTTTGAAAGGCTGGGTTCTAGGAGGAGGGGAAAAAAAAAAAAAAAATCTAAGTCTTCAGTTCTTCCAAAGCTAAATTTGGCTTAGCATGCAAACTGTGTGTGGTTAAGGAAGGAGGAGAAGGTTGACTGTTCTGGAAGAATTAGTTCCAGAATAAGGAATGTATCAGGGGAAAAACAAACAAAACAAAGCAATCTGGCCCAGGTGATCCTTATAACCTAAGGACGTTTGGGCTAGAGAGGGCTGGGCTGAGTGGGATGCACAGTTACTAAAGGAGATAGGGAAGTTGGGTTGGGTGGATTCTCTCCCTTTTTTTCAGTACCCTCTCTCTTGGCTTGTCTGACATGGATCTAAATTTAGCCAACACATCAAAACACAAAAGTTCTGCTGGAGCCCACAGGCATTTACAGATGTCTGTCTGAAGAGGCTTGGAAGCCTCAGTATTGTTTCTGCAGCCAGGGGAGGTTGTGGCTGCTTATGTTGCAGCCTGGAAGGCTGCCACTTTCCTTCCCTTTGTTCAGCTTCCTTTACTGAATAGAGCATAGAAGACCAAACAGACACTATAATCAGTGGTAAAAAGTAATTGCAAGGTGACATTTTCAGCTTCAAACCCTGCCATCCTTGTACCCACAGGAGCAGTCACCTGCACATACCCCAGTGACCAAATCCCTTCAGTTCCTCTCAGCCCTTGCTACTGCAGGGCAGCAGTTCCTTCCTCAACCATTACTAATGGAGAGTTAATGGAAGTGAAGATGAAAGGGAAAAGGAGATGGATGTGCTTGCTTTTTCCTGTCACTTTGTTTGCTGGGGTAGTTTATATGCTGGACTTCCTGTGCCACAGGGTTAGCACTCAGGCTGACACTCTGGCCCCCAGGGTTTGGCTGGGCTCTTCTGAACTTACTTTCCAAGCTCCTGGTCTTCTCCCTGCCCCTTAGAATAACTCCGAGCTTCCCTAATCTACATCTGTCTGAATTCTTTGTAATTTGTCTGCTAATCACTTTGATTTTTACATGTAAGCTTGCCTTTCCAACCATGATTTGGTTTCTGGAGAAAGCTGAAGAAAACTCCCAGTAAGAAGGAAAAGAAACATTCTTTGCCTAGGTGTGTCTTCCTCAGTGATGAGCAATGTACTATTTTGGTCCCCATTACCTAGTGTCTCAGTCAGAACTGCTTTACCCGCTCTAAATAGATGCCCTGGCCCCACTTCGGCAGCGGCCGCCCTGTGCCCCGGCACCGTCACCTGCCATTTGGCCTCAGTGCAAGCTCCAAACAGGCTCTTTTGCAACTCTGTTTATACCAGCAGCTTTGAGTATTACTTATTTGTAAAGAATTGGGAGAAATGGAATTGGATTCTACTTGAAAAGCTGCCTAGCTTCTATGATCAGAGAACGGCTTGTTCTCATTTGATTTGTTTGTCTCTGGGGAATATTGTTAGCAAAGATATCAGATGCTTTTAGTGCAAGCTTTGCTCTTTTCTCCATCCAAACTTGCCATTGCTACTGCTGAGACCCTGATCCCAGGGGATAGCCCAATATCTAGCTGAGAACGTAAGGAATTCTGGAGGGGGCTCACGCCTTACCCATGGCCACCGTCTTGGAACTTAACATTAACACGTTTTCCCCGTAGAAGACAGAGATAATCTGGTAGTTGTAAATTCTTGCTGTTATGTGATTTTTAAAACTAATCTGTCATCTGTTGTTTGAGGTTCTCAGCAGATTTCTTACAGCACAGTATCTCTAAAACCCTTAAACTTTAAAGGCAAATAAATGTTTTTGAAATCTGACCCTGAAATATGAAAACCTTTGCAACTTTTAGCCACCTGCTTTTTTTGCACCTGAGATGCCTGTGGAGGTTGTTTATATGGAAGTTTGAGAAAATAATGCATATTAAAAACATCATATTACTCAGAATATTTCATGTAATAAGAAGTAATAGTAGTACACTAAGTGCTAATATGTGAAAAGCTAATAGCTGTTGCCCAAGTCATTTCTATACTCCTTTTTAATTGACAGTAATTTATTTTTAGAGTAATTTTGTATTGTTTTACTACTATTTCTTAAGAGTCTGTGTAAAATATCTCGAAAGTATTTGACCATGTTGAATCTGCCATTTAAAATATTGGCTTAGCTTCTGTTTTTGTTAAAAGCAAGGATAATATTCTAGGTGTTTTCCTATGAAAGAGAAGGTTTTGGCTGACAGGTTAGAAAAAAAAGTTATAAAAGAAAGTGGTTTTAGACACTGGATTCTTTTACCTGTGAAATCTTACTATGAAAAAGAAAATTCTAATAATATATTGTGATTCTAATAATATATTTGTGTGTATGAAGAAAGTACACACTATATTATAAATTCTGTTATAAATAAATGCAAGACTTAAAGCAGCTTGAACTTGCAAGAGTCAAGTACAACTCTCAGATGAGGCAGTTACTGGTAAGGCTAGAATTTCTAATATAATTGGAGCAAAAAGACCGTCACAGTGATTGTAGGAATTTTTTTCAGTATTGAATCCCCTGTGTGAAGAAGACATTTTATATTGTGCTTTTTTTAGATGGTCAGCTCATGTGAAGATGAAAGCATAGCTTAAAATAAGCTGACAGCCCAAGTGGTGCAGAACAGGGCAGCGACTATGTGGACCAAATGTTTATATGGAGCCCTGTAGTCAGCATTCATTTTAAAGCTTATGTATAGTATTTGTCTTCATGTATAAGACCATTTGCTTTGTCTCTCATAAATCTCTTGAGAAGAGCTTTACAGAAAGCCTTAAAATGTCTTTTGATATTAGGTACCACAGCTCACTTAAACTTTTTCAAAACTGCAATTTCTTCTTTAAAGTGTATTCCATTTTATTTTACGGAATTACTTCAGAATCATTAAAATCATTTGAATTCCTTCAATGTAAGGATACACTGCTAATTTCAAAATAATGAACTTTTTTTTTTCTGTTTGTTCTGCAGGTTAAAGTGGGGGGGAAAAATAAGCTAACAGATTTGGATCTATTTTCAACATGAATCGTGCTTTTAGCAGGAAGAAAGGTAAGCAATTTGGCTTATTTTCCATGGGAGAAATGTCTTGCATAAATATTTTAGAATATCCCATGTTAGTATTGTAAAAGAAAATACTTGTGAATAGTTACTTCTAATTAATCAGGTAGGAAGAGATGATCTAGGAGATGTACAGAGGAAAAGCACATCTGTATTGGATAGCTATGCAAAAATTTCTGGAGTGTAAGGCTTTTATTGAATCTCATACTTTATTTTT
>JAUBNY010000278.1:345063-378041 GCA_032275445.1 Crypturellus soui | reverse complement strand
TTTTTTTTTCCAAAAATGTGCTTGCTGAAATCTTTTAGGACTTCTAAAGACTTGCTAATTCCTGTATTTATTATATGCCTTTACTGAGTCCTTTTTTTTTTTTTTTTTTTTTTTTTTTTTGAGAAGCTGTTTTGGAAAGAGTGTTCTAAAATGCCCAGTACTTCATAGTACCAAATATCTCACCTACTGGAATCTATCTGGGGCTTGTAACCATCTGAGCTATACCCTTGCTAAAAGTATTTCAAACAACTAAATATTCACATATGTATTGTTCTTCCAGCTTGTTTATTCTCTTTTGTTTATTCAGTTAGTTCAGTTTATTTAATAAACTTTTAGACAAATTTAGGGGTACTACTACTACTAGATATTTTGTAATTCTGTCTTCACTTATTTCTAGTATGGGAAATGCTATTCAGTATAGGTAAATTCTTTCCTGTCATGTAATACCTCTTTCTTCTATAAATTCTTAAGTGAAACATACTGAGCTCGAGCCTCCATTTTAATAACTCAGTAAACTCCATTGGAAAGAATGCAGATGTTTTGTGTAGCAAGAATTCTTCCCTGATATTAATATTCAGGCTGGAAAGGGAATCTGTCATAACTTATCCCACTGTGCATTGACAGCGTAACTGCAGTCTAGTACACTTATTTCCTGCATATCTAGTATACTTATTTCCAGTCACTTATTTACTAAATCTGGATGCATCCACATTTTATAAGCTGTCCAGAATATCAGAAGATGTATCTGCATCACAAAGAGTATGATCACTCCAATTTTTTTTTTTTATAATCTCTCCAAATACTATTGGAGGTTGTAGTGTGGGAAGCGGTAGAGATCGGTGCTGTTAATCTTGAGATATGTTTATACCTTGATAATCTAAGTCTGTTTAAAGCAGTTTAAAAGATCTCAAAAATCTTTTCTTTCAAAATATCACAGATCTCTTGTTGTAAGATCTCTCTCACAACAATTGCTTTAAAACCCCTAAAGATTTTTGAGATCTTTTTAAACACTGTATTTTCATACAGATTTTTCTAATTGTCAACATATTGCTTCCTAAACTGATATACCCATCTGTCCTTCTATGGCTCTGTATACATGTGATGTTTAGGTGCAAACCAGAAGCATTAACTGTGTTTCATTTTTAGTAAATGAAAATTCATGTCCTAGTTTGATTTGGCATTTTTTGCTAATTCTTTTGAGGTTAGTGTTGGAGCTGGCTCATGTGTAAACAAAAATTAACTTGCGTTTGTTGGCTTTGTCTCAACAGAAACGTGAAAGAAACATAGTGTTTCTTTTAGATAGACTAGTTCAAATATGGAATGACTGTAATCTAAACCTTCTAGGAGTAAGTGAAACTAGGTTTAAACCAGTGCTAAAAATGTAGGTATGTATATCCACTTTGGACTAAACTTAGTAATACGTTTTATAAAATCCAGTAGACATTATTGATATTGTGGAGGTTGTAAATCCCAGGTGAATTTGATTCATCCTTTATTATTCCCCGATGGTCCTGCTTCATCCCAAAATAAATGTCAGCCTTATCTTACATATAGCACAATGTTCACTAACAAAGCTGCTTTGCATGTAGAAATCTGTATTTTCTAATCCTTTATTTCAAAAAAGGAGTTCCTAGGGTTAATAATTGCTGCCAATCTACCAACTCATGAGATGTAGATGATATTCATAATGTTAAATGGAATGTATTGAAGTAATAGCCCATCATAAATCAAAAGGCTTGTGAATTCCATTTTTATGCAATGACTTTTTATTAGTCTTGTTTATGGAAATATAAACAGATTCATTTAATGAGTAGGATCTGTTAAAACAGAAGAAAGTAATCCAAAGTTACAGGATGTAGTTTTATATGTATGCACTGGCTGTAAAGTGATTTTTTTTTTTTTTTTTTAATTTATTGTTCACTTGAGTTGCATTGTAGAGATCCCAGAATGGTGGAGGTTGGTAGGGCCCTCTGGAGATCATCTAGTTCTACCCCCTGCTCAGGCGGGGTCACCCAGGGCAGGGTGCACAGCGCTCCACATGTGGCCTCACCAGGGCTGTGTAGAGGGGGAGCTGTTGGAGTGACGCTGACTGGCCTGTATTTCCCTGGGTTTTTCCTCTCTGGAGTTGAAGGAACGCCGGCTTTCTTCCAGTTCTCAAGCACGTCTCCTGTTTTCCATGTTTTCAAAGGCTGTTGAGAGCAACCTAGTTGTGATGTCTGCCAGCTCCCTTGTGTTCTCTGCATCATTCATTGCCAGGACCTCTGCTGATATACTTGGCAGATGTATCAGTCATTATTATCTTCCATGTGGTCTGTATATATTTTTGGTTATAAATTGTCCTTTCAAAATCACTAATTACCTCATAAGAAAAAAAGAAAACCCCATCTGAATTCTCTTCTTTCCCCTTCTCCCCCCAAAGACTAGTAATTTCTATTTGCCAGTTGGTTTTTGAAAATACATCTTTATAGGAACAAATTTTTAGTGGTGGAAAGGTTCATTTTTATGTACCAAATATTTCTGTGGTGGCCACTGATAGAACTCTAGTTGGCAATGGCCGGAAACTGAAGCATCAAAAGTTCCACAGGAACTTAAGGAAAAGTTTCCTGACAGTGAGGGTGACAGAGCCCTGGCACAGGCTGCCCTGAGAGGTTGTGGAGTCTCCTTCTCTGGAGATCTTCAAGACCCGCTTGGATGCAGCCCTGTGCCACGTGCTCCGGGTGGCCCTGCATGTGCAGGGGGTTGGACTAGATGACTCTAGAGGTCCCTTCCAACCTTGGGCATTCTGTGATTCAATAACCGTTTCAGTTAGTTTCACTTTGCAGTTTGACACAGTAAGTGGCCAGTTCCACAGCATGCGTGTGTGCATATATGCAAGTATCTATTTACTTAAGCATTTTACTTAAAGTTATGTATATTTAAAAAAAAAAAAAAAACTCCCTTTGCATGAAAATAAAGCAAATGGCATTCATGGAGTTTGAAAGCAGGGGAAAGAGATCTAGCTGGAGTTAACTCTTTAGGAAAGAAATAATTACGATGTGTTTTTAGAGGAAAACAGGGAAAAATCAGTAGTATGCATTGGAAATATCTGTAGGATTCATGTTGAGCAAAAATAAGCCTGATTTTAATTTGGAATTTTCCTGTAGTTGTGCTACTTCTGTTTGGGTCTGTGTGCAATCATATTTCCTTTGGCGAGGATAGCAGTTTAGCAATACCACCCCCCACCAGTTCTAAATTTTCGGGTGCTTTTATACATGACTAATTTTCTTTTGCCTAGTTGTTAATATTAGAGTGGGAGAAGAATAGTATAATGTTATGCTGCCTATTTATCTACATGATCTTTAGAGTGTTGCAGAAATAATTTTATCTGTTCTTTGCTTAAAGAATATTATAGGCAGCTCAAAACAAATCCATTTTTTAGAAATTCAGTCAGAGAAAGGTCAGCAGATGCTCTTTTCAGAGAGTCTAACATTTTTTAGAGTTCCCATTCTTCAACTTTGTGTATTATTCTGTAGAATTGTTTTCATTCACTAAAATTAGAAATAAATTTTGACTGTGGACTACAAAGCTGTAGCTTGATAGCAATCAGTGGTGACTTTTCTTTCCTAGAACTTCTTATAAAACTATTGGTTAAACTTGGAATAATATATTGTGAAATAAAGCCCATTAGAATCTTGTGTTGCACATCTATAGGTAGGTATGGAAGCTACAGATTAGCACTTCATAGTTGTTTAAAATGGTCACTACTACTCCTTTCTTTCCAGTTTATCTGGATTAAAAAAAAAAAAAAAAAAAAAATATTTTAGCCCCAATGAAACTTTTCTTTCTAATGTTGTTAAATTGGGAACTTAAAATAAAAATCAATTTTAACTTTTTCCAATTACTGTGAATGAAGGAGTTTTTCCTGTTTTTGCCCAGCCAAACAAGCTCATATAGAATTATTACTTTGACAGTTTTATATTCTTCCAAAACTTGCAATTTCTTTTAAGTTTTGACAAGACTTTGCCGTATTTCCTTATACTGGAATATTTGAATAATTGACTTCTAAATGAAATGGTGGGGGAAGATGATTTGTACATAATTGTTAGTAATTATTTTCAAAAATGTGTTTGCTGAAGTTATACTAGACCAATGATGTCTTCAGTTTCTTCAACTCAGGGCTTTTAGCAGAGGCTCAGTGTAGCTCTTCTGGCAGCACCAAGATAAGAAGCACGGGCTGAAGAGCTCAAATTTTTTTTTTTCCCTTGTAATTTAGGGAGTTGTGTTTAAGTTCATAGTAACACAAAGAACTAAGTGCAGAAGTGACTTGCTCATCACTGTTAGCTTGCACTAACATTTTTTTATCTTTCATTTCTTGTTAAGCATTATAAGTATTATTATCCTTAAATATATAGTGTAAAACTTGTAGATTGTGCAATGAGCATTACTTTTCGAGGAAATGCAAATGCTAGATTCTTTTTAATATTTTGTAACTATGCAAATCAAATGTTACTTGTATTGTTCTGTTATTTTAATAAGTAGCTATTTAAAACCATGTCCTGAATATTTTGAGGGGAGGATGAAGAATAGCTAAACATTGTGGAGAAACCCACTCTGTTCTAGGAAGATAAGGCCAGGGTCTTGGCTAAGAATGAGTATGTCTCCAAGGCATGTTTTATGCTTAACAAAAGGGGATTTTTTTTTTTTTTTTTTTGAATTATGTATATTCCCTGGTATAGGTCTATACATTTGTGGGGCAGAATTTGACTCAATTTCAATTACTTAATAAGTTTATTGCCAGGTTATAATGATTAACTTGCTGTTTTTAAAACACACAGATTGATTCAGTCTTTATAGTTTATTCCCATAAAGGTAATTGAGGCAGATAGTGTAGATAAATCTTAGAAGAATATTCATAGATTTATAACTGTTAATAATTTTTAGGTATGGCATCCAAATAAAAATTCTGGTACCAAGCATTAAATCTCTTTACTCAAGGTGTCAATCTTGCTTGTAGTGAAGAAGACCTACCTACCTTATGAAAGCATTTTCTCACTAACCAAGTTTCAGTTTTTGAGGAACCCATCCAGCTGGAACACAGGATGAAAGAAATGATTCAAGAGGGTGACAGTATTTGTGTGTGTCTGCTGAAGACTTTCTCTCTTATTAGCAAGGAAGATATCTCTCAATGTTAAAGGATTTTGTGTAAGGAGAAAAGCAAGAGCTTAAGTTTTTCATGAAATTTGTATTTTCACTGTAACACTTAGGCTATTCAACTCAGTCTTATATTCTGTGTGTATTCATTAGGTGTAATGGCCACTCAGACTTATGATTTCATAAATGCTTTGAGAATACGAGTAAGTAGAACTGCTTGTCAGGTGTATTAATGGCAATTGTGGGGTTTCAGGAAGCTTACTTAAAGATGCTTTGTTAAGCAGCTTTGACTATTTAGAAAGTCAATAAAAAAGACAAGTAACATAGAGAGGAAGGTGTTTGGAAAGGTGAGGAGAAGGCTCTTCTGCACTGTTACTGTTTTCCCTTATTCTAGGGTCAGCCGTGGCTGCTTTCTAAGGTAAAGTGTTTATTCACTAATGGCAGGTGCCGCACAGGTCTGGGGGTCTCCTGCAGCCCCAGGGCACATTGACCTCGGTGTGTGGTTTCTGTGCACGTTCCACAAACCCAGCCCCTTCCTCCCACTGTGAGCAACCACCTGCACTTCTGCAGCAACTCCAACTTGCTGCCCCCAAGTAACGTGGTGTACCAAGCACACGATGTGAAATGCAAATTGTAAAACGACCTTCTGGCTGTAATGGAAAGGAGCTGGCGTGATTTGGAGGGGTCTTAGAAAGGAATGAGGTCTCAATTCTGAGTACAGTTAATCCACTTACCAATAAAGTGCTCAACCTCTTTCCCCGCCTTGCAATCCATCTCTCAAGACGGATGTCTTAAAAATGTTGATTTTATGCACTTCTCCCACTGGTCTTAGCAGACTAGTATATACTGGGACAGGGCAAAACCTAAGAATCCTTTTGTCCACATAGAGTTCTCTTGAAAATTAGGCTGGATGCTGCCCTGCTACTATAGGGAATATCAGAGTGTGAACTGCAGACTTCCATGGCAGGTATGTGTGCAGGTGTTGCACATAAGCTGAGGGATTCCTGACGCTCTTAGGCAGGGCTGTGCCTTACCCTCTGCACCTGAATTCCCAACATGGATCTCTTTTCCCTCCTACACTGAGAGTAGGTTTGGCAAAAGTCCACCACATATTAAGACCTTGTCCTCCTAGAACTCCCAGCCATAATCCTACTTCTGCTTTAATGGTTTTAGGATGATTCCGACTCAACCGAATTTTATTTCTCAAAAAATATCTGAGTATTTATTTGAACTTTCATGCAAGTATTAAGTACAAAGCAGCATAAGCAAAGAGCTTCAGAGGAGTTCTAAAATATCCAGAGCTTTCACGGGTGTGATAGCCCACGCCTTTTCATTTTCTGCTTTCATTATGTTAGATGAATGCATTTGTCAGTTTTTGTTTTATTCAGGCTTTAAAGATTTTTTTTTTTTTTAGAGCTCATTGCATGACTTATTTGTGAAGTCTCCAGATCCTTCTGCTACAATCAATAAAATAATAATGTGGATGGTGTTTTTCATTGTGTTACAGTATAGGGTTTCATATTTTGTTTATTGCTTCAGAATGATTAATTTAGTAAACTGTGAAAATCTATTTAAAATTGACTTTGGAAGCAAAGGATAAAAGAAATAGCAAACCCAGGTACCTCAGCTATTTAAATGAATATCTTTTTATTGGTTTTCTGTTTTCATAGTTTTTAGGTTTCACAGTTTTCAGGAAATGGGCTTCTAAGATCAGTGGAGAACTCAGAACCTGTGTCAGTGTCTGCTGATGGAAAAGCTGCTTGCTGACTCTGGCTTTTAATCATTGTTTTGAGTATTCAAAGCATCCAGGGATCTTTCTGGTACCCTGGTGGCTTACTGATTTCCTTTTCCTGTTGAGCTGACAGCATCCATCCATATTTCCCTATCTGCCCTAAATTAGGGTGCCAGCCTCCATGAGAACTGCTCTTGTAGCAGTGTTCCTTCCTTCCCACAATCTCATATTGTTGCAGCATTGTGGCTTGAGGTTTGAGAGGCAAGTGGATGGACTTTAAAAGTGACTTTATAGCTAATACCCAAATGATAACTGCCTGCTTAATTACGATCAGCCTTTCAGACTGCCCCTTCCCCCCCACCCCCAACCCCGCACACACCCATCAATAGCATCTTTTGTTTTTCAGGTCTTTTTTGAACTTGTACAGCTTGGGGATGGGAAAAGGGAGAAGGAAATATTTTGGAATAGTTAACTGTGTTGGTACCTGTCTAATAATTTCTCTGCCTGTAGAAATCATAGAACCTTATAGGACTGGTGCTAGTTAGTAAGGTGAATGTGGGATTTTTATTTTTTATTTATTTATTTTAAGAAACTGAAAATATTGATTTGGTGATAAGTTGGTGAGCAGTTGAGGTGTAACAAAAAGAATGTTTAAACACTCACATCAGCAAGATGCAGGCATGTTTAAAACCTGAAGTTTCCTCTTCCTAGGTTTTGGCTGCCCTGGAGTAAGAATGAAGGAGCAGAGGAGTCCTGCCCTGTGTGATTGCTGCCTCTGTCAAACCTAGTGACTTCACTGTTTGTCTGATTTTCAGTAGTGAAATGACTTGAAATATGATGCTTATATTTTGAGTTCTCAGGCTTTATTTTAATATGATTAGTTCACATTTGTTATTTTTTCATCTCCATAACCTCAGCTTTCAAACTTGTACTCTATACCAAAACTGGGCTTCAGTTTGGAATATATTTTGGGATCTTTGTTCTCTCCTTGGTTTTAGTATTCCAGTCATAGCCCCCTGCAGTGCGTAAGCATAGTCCTGGCTGCATCTGTATGGAGAATTCCTGTTTCCTAGGTTAAGAATTGGCACTGTCACTCTTTAATGATAGATCTGAACATTTTTTTAGATAGTAAGATTTACTTAAATAGGAAAAATCTCCTTCCCTAGCTTCCAAGTTTTGATCCTGTTACGCTGGTGACTGTGGTGACTCCCTTGTATTAATGGGTTTCTTGCTGCTTGTTTGTTCAGAAAAGTTGTTTGTTAGTTTAATGTCAATAAACTTTGCAGCATTTTCTGTTGATGAGTCAAAAAATTAAATGTAATGAGTTTTATTTTTCTTATGTATTGCTGAGAGAATAGTTAATAACCACTATATTGCAACTCCTATTAAAGGCAATATCCAAGGGTAGAATTTTGCTTTAAGCTATTGTTCCATTACTTCATTCCATGAAGTTCCAGGTTTTGTGGCTTTAATTCATGCTAATAAAAACAGAAAGTCTCATGTTATAAATACTACTCCCTTTTGAATGTGTAAAAGATACTTACAGTGATGTGTTATAGAATTTCTCCTGCAGTTATATTTTAGTGTTTTGGATCTTCATACATTTTTTAACTTCATTTGAAAGCATTTTTAGATGATTTCTGATACAAATCTAATATTTAGAATTCCATCTCCTGTTAGTCATTTTAATTGACCTTTTAAGGGGGGAAGATGCATTTCAAATACAGTTAACTCATAATGTTACCATATAAAATGCACAGAGGAAAAAGCAAGATGATAGTGTGGTCTCCTGAGATGTGAACATCATGAAAGGAAAATACGCAAATTTATTTAGAGTAGGTAATAAAACATTATATAAGGTCTGAATTCTACAGTCTGTCTTTGTTTATCTCTGGAAGGAATGCGACTGGTTTTCTATTCATTTTCCCTTTAATTTTTGAAAAAATAATTTCTTAATCTCTTAATTTATCAAAAGTCATTAAAAGGACAACATGCAATCAGTGCTTTAACCAACAGAATGTATTGATGTGGCAGAAGCAGCAAACATCCTTGGAACAGAAAATATATTCAGGTGGGATGAACTAGAATTCTTGTGGTATAGTCAGTTAAAATCTGAAATGTGGCCAAGAGAAGTATCCAAGCGGTTCCATGTAAATGGTTGGGAAGTTACAGGATAAAGTGGCTTTCCTTCCAGTCCCAGTTAACTACTTCAGATAATTATCCAAACAAAATGAAGATGATTGGTGCTTTTCAGATAGATGTTGTGGTTATTCTTAACAACGGATAATCTATTCAGTATTTCTTTTTGCTTTTCTGTAGACAAAACATGGATGCACACTCCTGAAGCCTTATCAAAGCATTATATTCCCTATAATGCAAAGGTAAGAAAATATGAACTTTTTAATCCTCTTACCTTTAGAACCCAGTGCACTGTGTCTTGCTTTGCATTTCTAAATTGCAGAGACATGAATTTGCTAAATGAAGTGGTGAGGAAAGAAGTCAGGTGTTTTGCAGATGACAGATTTCTGTTTCGTAGATGACAGCTGCCAGCTTACTCTTGTTTCTTCTGAATTATCTTGTATCTTGTATCTTTGTATGTAAAGCATACCTGAGTTCCTGGTCTGCTTGATACTGCTCTTTAGTGGTTGCCAAATAGATGTAAATCCTGAGCGCAAAGGAAAGTACAATCAAATTGTTTACACTATCACAAGAACTAACAACAATAGCACAGACTTCGTTTGAACAACAGCAAGGTCAATGAATCAAGAGCTTTGTCTGCTTGTAGTACCGAAATAGGAAGTATTCAGGAATATGGTATAATGGGGGTTTTGCACAGTAAAATCGGAAGTCTTAATTTGGTGCTTGCTCATGCTAGATGCGGTGCAGTTTTGCAGTAGTATTTCAGTCCAATGGCATCTGTTCATAGGGAGTGCGTCTTCCTGAATTTAGAAACTTAGCAAATGCTCCACTTAAGGGGAGGGAACACTAACCAAAATAAGTGAGAGTGAGCTGAGTAATCAGCAATTAGTTGCCATTAAAAAGGAAGGCTATTTTAATAGAATTCCACCATGCTCTATTGTGGATGCTTTACCCCACGATTGGTATTTTTTTAAATATAAAATTAAAGCTTTGCTCACGGATGAGGACTCGGTTTCTTACACTGGTATTCCCTGCTGTTCTATTTGTAGTTTTCCTTCAGCTTAGTATTGCCACACTAAGCAAGCATTTGTAGTGGAAACGTAAACCTCCTTCTGCTAGTTGCCAAGTGAAATGTTTTGGTTCTGTGTACTCAGTGATTTCTTTTTTTTTTTTTTTTGACCAAAGGATGTATTATTATTTAACTGCGTAACCTTGCCAGAAACCTTGGCTTTTATATTGTAACTTTTGGGAGGGAAAAGTATTTGCTGGAGTGGGTGTTCCATCTGTTTTAAGATCAAGCTCAAGCTATGATTCCTATTGATGTAGGTACAGAGCAATGTCAGTAGCTTTGTGATCTTTTAGAGAGAGAGAAAAAGTCATCTCCCTCATCTTTTTCCTTTTATTTTCTTTTTTGAGTGCAGATGGAGTCTATCTCCTGAACAGGTTTCAGTACAGGTGCTCAGAAAGCTTTGAGACTAAAGGAAACAGCAATAGAATGGTCGTAACTACAGAAACAACAGCAATTTGCGGGGAAGAGGAAGCTGTGGTACACTGTAGTACACATGCTAAACTGAGGTTGCCCATTTTTCCCTTTCAATCAAAGTGGACAATTATTTTTCAGAACTGTTAGTTATTTAATTTGTCCTTACAAAACAAGCAAACAAATTCTGTGATTTGCAAACACAATATGCAGGGTTTCAGGATGTCCACATAGGCTTTTTATTAGGATCTGGAGTAAATTTGCGCAGCTTTTTTTGAAGTTAGCTGGCATATGCAGACATAACAAAACAAAGTAATCTCTTGGCTGTAAAAGAAATTTCCATCTCTGTTCTCAAGTACTGCTTTCATTAGATTTTGCCTGATTTTTCTTTTTAAAGTATATATGCATTAATACTTCAGTTGGATTTGTAGCATTCTGATTTTTAACTGAAATATCCAGCTAGGTTCACATACTGTACCTAGGTTGTGAAATAACTAAAAACTGAGGAAGCATCTGTAGAACCAATATTTATGAAAACTCACTGACATTTCACAAATGTTTGTAGATATTGCTCCACTCTAGAATTCCGTGATACTCTATTTGTACAGCTTTTAGGTGTTCAGGTGAAAAGACAGAACACTGATTTATGTCACAACATAATTATGTGTGTGAAGAGTAATAAAGATGGACCATCCAGTAAATCAAATCTAATAAAACTTTGTGATGGAAAGTGATAGCTAAGGAGTTCTTGCATGGGCAGTTAACTATCATCCACTCCATATTTTTCTGAATGGAAATGACTTTGGGTAAAAAGTGTTTTTCATCCTATTTATAAGACTGAAGAATCATCTTTCTGAAGCTAATCTTTACTTCTGTGATGATCAGAAAAAAAATTTGCTAACAAAACACTTTTTCTAATTGTATTTTACTGCTTTCCTTAAGACACTTTTTTTTTTAAGAATTAGTGAAAGCTTGCTGATGAAATGCAGTTCACAAGTTGACTGATATCATATAAAGACCAAACCTAACAAAACTTATTGAAAACTTTGAAAAACTGGAGTTGGTACAATTTTTTTGGTATAAATTGGGAAGGACACTTTAGTATAGTGTTAGTGTAGTTTAGCCTGACAAGACATCGTCCCCTTGCCACTCAGGACTAATAAAATCTCCAAAAAGCTTCAGAAGCATCTGAAATGATACAAAGATGTTTAATATAGTCTGTATATTATTTTAATTCTTTTTTTCTTCTGTCTGTGAGGACAAAACCCAAGGAAATATAGAGCAAAATTTTGGTAGTTTGCAGTGAAGATGCTGATTTTTCAGTCACCTTAAGGGGATGTAGGATAACAAAATATTGGTTGTATTTTTTATAGTACATTATAAACTGTAGCTAAAAGACAAAACAATAACTTGGATCTAGTGTCCACAGCTCTCATCTTCTGTGTTGACCTCAAGTTCTATTTTATGATCCCTTGATCCTTTCAGAAGCTACACTTTACTTGAAGTGTCCAAATACTTTAGTTACTAGTATGAAGCAGATTTGCAGATCATACAAGAAATAGAATCTAACTCCAGAGGTAAAAAAAGAGAATACAGACAAAAAAAATCGAGAAAACAGATCATATATGTTAATGCTAGTCAATGCATTGTAGGCACTTAATCAAAAATTATCTGAAACATTAATTTACTATTAATTCAAACTTGCTATAGTAAAGCACGATAGGGTAAAACCCCTTCGAGTAGCCTGGGTTCATTCTTAGTCATGCTTAAGCCCTTTAAATCCCTTTTTAAGCCTTCTTTTCTCTCAACAAAGTGATAAAAGTTTTGGAATTTTGGGATTTTGTTTGTTTGTTTCCTAAACAGTGCCGATAGTAATATTATGCCAGGGAAATGACTTTGTTCAGTGTATTGGAACTTCTGAACCACTAACGTAGTTGTGAATTTAATGCAAATGCTGACTATGCTCTTGAAGAGGAATAAGTGCAATGCTGCAGTGGTTTAATGTTCAACCCAACTGTAGCTAATACTTCAAGCTCATTACGTGTAATGACAATAGATGCAATAACTGGTCCAACAAAGAAGGATTCTTTTAAAGTGGAAAATCAAGAGAAACTTTTTTTTAAAATGCCTTTTTTTAATTATATATGTCAACTTTACTCACTGAGAAAGATGGTCAGGTGTTCCTCAGCACCTGGCAGGATCAGGTAACAAATGAGTAGTGGGCAGCCAGGGATGTGAACCCATGTGTAGGACAGCAGAACACAACTCAGAGGTTTTCCCCAACAGAGTTAACAACAAAAAAAGAAGTATGCAGGGTAAAAAGGAGGAAATTGCCTAAAATCCTCAGGTCAATAGAGATTTGCCCAGTTCTTCCACAGTCCCTTTCTGTTATTTGTCTGTTGCTGGTATTTATTTATTTTTTTTTTTTTGCTTTTAATTAGACTCAAGTGTCCAGATAAACTAACATTTTCTATGTCTGTAATGTCATTCTCCTCCTCAAGAATAACGATATATATTTAGGAAATTCTCCCCAAACAAATTAGAAACTGGATTATAGAAAATAAGGAGAGCACAACCTTTTGAACAACATCTGGGAAAATCAGCATGGAAAATACATGCACTAATTTTAAGAAGCATTTCACACCTCCTGAACTTCTCTGTGAGAATTTATCTTCAACTGAACAGGCCTTTTAGCCACACTGTGAGACTAATGATAAACTCCAAAATGTTGATGTGCAGTAGTCACTTAGAGATCCTGAACTGTAATGAACTTTTCTTGTTATCTCAGAAATGTCTCTCTCAGGAGGTTCAGATTCAGGAAGTGTAAAACCAATCTTGCGATCTCCCAAAGAGCATTTTGAATGTTGAACTTAGCAAATTAAGCCATAACTTACCATACCAAATAGTCATTTATGGTTTGGGACGTAGCCAAGAGAAATATTTGTAAAGCTTAATTGAAATGGGTTTCATTTTCACTAGCAATTACTATTTACCATTAAAAGGAAGATGATATTGGGCTGCATTAGTCTGAATTTATTTTTTCTGCTGTATATTTTAATCTCATCCCCCTCAGTGTTGCATCTTTTTAATTCTTATATATAAACAATATATTCCTCAATTTGAATCTGCAAAGGATACCAAATAATTCCTCTTAGCTTACAGCTTGTTTTTGACTTGTTACTGTAATACTGCTGAAAAGGAAGAAGCTATGGAAACAAGGATATACATCAAATATTAATGGTATGTGTTGAACTGTTCTGTGTTGGTGTATTCAAAACAATCTGAAGTGCTGAGTAAAAACATCCCTGAGGCGTATTTCTTATTACCGCTGTAGCACTATAAAGTGTTTCTGAAATTGGAGATTCTGGAGGAACAGAGACGTAACTAGACAAATCACATTAATTAGAGCATTCAATTAAGTGGGAGGAAAGTTTCATTTTCTCTTTGAGTATAAGATTATTGCTCGAAATTTACTGAAATCAGAGAATATGTAGGTCTCCGTTTAAATTTAGAGTTTTTATATATTTTTAACTTTAAATTTAGGATTTTTTTTTAGTTAGAATTTAAAGCAGCTTCATGATTTTCAGTCCATGAGCTCTTGACAAATTGCAGCTGTTGGAAGCAAACTTATTCTGGAACTGAAAAGCCATTCAGCAAAACTATGTGTATGTCCTTAATGCTGAAATTAGTTTTAAAGTTTAAAAAACTAGATGCAATCCTGAATTGGAAGTGGTGCTTGCACTCTCTCTTTCCTTCAGTCTCAAGTATTGAAGTATCTTGGGGGCTTGCAACTTTCTAAACTTTTCCCTCTGATTAACCAGGAGAGAGGGAGGAGGGGAATTTAGAAGTTTTCCCGTGCTTTTTGTTTTCAGAATTTGAGCCACCTGTTGTTCATCTTGTACTATCATGAATGCTTTACTTGCTGTGTTTATGTTGTGGCCCGAGTAGTAATAGGGAATATGGCTCAATGTTTTATATCTGGTTTTAGCAGTAACCCTCAGAGCACTAAACTGAAGCCATTGTTCTGTGCACCTCTGGGAGGTTATTGTAATTTATTACAATTGAATTAGATCATAAATTCTTTAAAGCCAAGGACTGACTTTCTGTTCTTTGTGCAGTCTTCAGAAAAATGAAATGAAGTTTGTAAGTACCATCCTCATGCATTCTGAATAAGTAAGGGTCAGAAAACCTGAGATTTGGCTCTAAGGAGCTTACTCAACTAAGGAAATAAATAGGGTAATTGGTAACACCCACAAGAAGTGGGATGAATTATTATTCTTGAACATAGAACATTCTTGAACAAACTATTTTGAACATAGGTGACTGAAGTGATACTCTTTTTTATCTCTTATGATATTGGTCCCAAATCACTGTTTTCAAATCAAATCCTAAACTTTGATTTCTAGTTAAGTGCCTTGAGCTCAAGATATAAATTTGTTCTCAATATCATCTCTTCTTGTATGAACACTTTTAAACTTTGCCTTTTTTTCCCCCTGACTATTGTGTATCATTCTGAAGGTATAACTACCACCGCAACATTACAGGCCAGATTAATTTTAACACCTTAGCACCTGAAGATTGTTATTTCACTGGAAAGCATCATACTGTTTATAAAATAAGTGACAAGCAAGTTGGATTGATTGTAGTTGTGAAATTACTTAGTAAATGCTTACCACCTCTTAAAATAGATGGAGATGGATATTTTGGGATTCTCAAGTTAGAAAGTATTAATGTCAAAGTGAAAGTAGTTTCATCTTGTATGTGTTGTGAAGAGTTTAAAGTAGTCTGTATCAAAATGCTTTATCCTGCTAAGATAATGTTTGTAATTTTAAGTTCAATTCCTATTCTGTATTATTTAGAAGAAAGAAATCTGATGTCTAGATAGTGCTCTTTTGCAGGTGCAGTGCAGGTTTGTTTTAAATATGTCAAATAGTAGATTTAAAAGATTGTACTGTTGTCAATATTTTAAAGTAAATAACTATTATTGTAGCTGACTTAGAAAAACAGAGTTAGTTGTTAATATTCTAAAGTTCCTGAAGGCCAAGTTTTGAGGAATGTCAATCCTTGTGTGTATATATAGACTTTACAGCTGGCTCTCATATGGGATTGTGCAAAGAAAAGAAACTGCCTCTTCAAAGAAATGGATTAATAAAAGAGAACATAAAAATGCATATAAAACAAGCAGCACAGAGAAGACACATCCAGTTACGTATGGGAAAAATGAAAGATTTAATACAGCTACATCAGTGTAGGTAGTGATTTCTTCAGCAGGCGTATTGCTCGTGTGGTATGTGCCTTCAGAGTCCTCCATCAGGCTCAAGAAGGAGATTCCACACAGGATTCAAGTCCTGTGCGGACAGGACATTTGCAGTTAATGAGACCGAGGTATGTTAAGAATATGTTTCAATCCTTAGGAAGGTGATTTAGGAAGGGTAGTACTCGTGATACCTAAAAAGGTTTAGCAATAGATTTTAGTGTAGCTGCTGTTTAGGAAGTAATTTTTAGGAACAAGGAAAAGAATGTAGTTTTCTTGGGAAAGAAAAGTCTGACAGTTTCTTGGCCACTTATGTCAAAATACCATTATTAATTCATGTGAGTGTAGCATATTTATTTAAGCACATTCTTGTAGATTTTTCATGTGAGTATACAGACTCAACATTTTTTCCCTGTTGAAGTTGTTTTGCTAAGAAAATGTTAGGTTTTTTCATTTTTCAGTATAGGAATTGCAGTTTAAGAAACAGAATAATAATAATAAACCAACACTTAATCTTTCCATCTCCTTTGTACCTATGTACATATATCTGCCCTGTAGTGACTCTCTCTTCTGTCAGATTTATGTATGAAAGAGTCCTTGTTTGCCTACTGAGGTAGCTGTACACACCTTTTCCTGTGTATAAATGCCAAAGTTTGAAATACAGATTGTGTTCAACTGGAAATCCAGAGGGTAAAGTTTGGAAGTGTAGTTTTGACATTAATAGTTTTACTGTTCTCCATTTTATCCACTTGCTGAGCAAAGGGTCCTTGCGTGTGAAGGGTGGTGTGCAACACCCCTGAAGTAAAAACTGTCCTGGTCACATCCAGGGAAATTCTGATAAGGAATGGCTTTTTTTTCCAGAGATGCTTTCACATCCTGCTTCTTTGCTGTTTTGCCTTTCATAACAAATATAGTTGCTGAAATTGTTGTGTTTATATCTTGGCCATTGGAGTTTCACCTGTACAGAGGTGAAGAGTCAGACTGAAGTTTGAGTGAAGAAAGACTGCAGCAGAGCCAGGCGTTCCTTGTGCCGCTGTCCAAGGAGGAAGCAAGTCCTCCGAGAGGACAAGAGCTCCGTCTGTTCTGTTTGCCCGTGGCTAAGTTCTGGGCAGGTGTCAGGGGAGCTGATAATGGTGCCTTTTTCAGTGCAGGGGCAGAGCAGCGGGCTGTCCCCAGCCCCGCTGTCACCTTCAGGTTCGGTCTGACACCACTGCAGGACATGGCAGAGCTCAAGATGTGCTTCTGAAGAGCTGAGTGATGCTGAACAAGCACAGGATGTTTTCTGACTACAGCTGGTGCTTTCTATAGAGAGAGTTCTGACAAGATAAGCTTTATTACCCTCTTTTTTCTGTTTTTTTTTCTTTTTTTTCTTTTTTTCTCTATTCCAGCCTGTTCTTATCTTCCTCTTAGAGGTACTAGCTGCATCTTTTAATGTTATTTTACCTGTGGGCTAAGTTTTTCGTTTTCAGAACAAATCTAGTGGCAGTTTTGTTATCTGATTTGTTTTAAATATATCCTTGTTGCTCTCATTTGAACAACAGTCTTGCCTGGAAAAGACAGTTGTTTTCCAAGATATGAGTGCACAAATGCGTCTCCCTGGTGGGCGGCAAAAATCCAAGCTTTTATGTACTCTAGCAAAAAATCTGCCGAGAACCAAGAAAGCTGTAGGTGAGAGACACTCACTGTTGGGAAAACAGGCCCAGAAGTACTTTTGTAGTCCACACTGTAGGCTTCATGTTCAGCTGATGGAGAAGACTCGTATGCACGGCTGAGAAAAAAGTGTTGATGTACTAAGATATGATTAACAACTCAGACATTTGTGCATTTTTGATTCAAAACTGGTTCCATTTTTCGTCATTTTGTTTTTTATTATAGACGTTCTTTTGATGTTATGAGAAGGGGTATATTTGTCTTCCTTTCATCAGTGAATCAAAATTCTTCCCACTTCTGTATAAGGAGCTAATTTATCAAATTTTGGCACCACTATCCAGTAATTTTGCATTGCTTTTTCCTTTGTGTGGATTTACTAAGTCTTTTTTATTCTGTATTTCCTATTTAGATCTGCATAAAGGAAAACTTGGAATGTGAAGGGATTTGAGTCATATGGAAACATGTATTTTTTTTTTTGGTTTAAAAGATTGAAATGTGCCTACAAAAGAACAGATGTTGTTATATTGTTAATATATCCTACAGTGCTCTCTACTGGAAAAGCGAAAGTCCAAGAATTGTATTAACTGTAGCAATAGTATTAGCTCAACTCCCAGGGATGGCTGTATACGGTGGTTATACTATTATGTAACAGAAAACCTTCCACAAAGATTGTTTACCTTCTTCATCCACAGCTTTACTCTATTCCTAATACATATTCATTTTAATGTGTTTGTGAGGAAAAACAGGTACTCCAGAGGCCATGATGAAATGACCATCTCCACTTTTCATGAGGATGATGAATTAATTCTTTACTTGCATCCCTTTGAGTATCACCAAAAGCCTCTGTTTGGCAAATATATTGGTGTTTTTTCAGCTTAAATGTTACAAGTAATGCTGTAGTACTTGGTATCTTATATAAAGCTAAGTGTGATGACTGGGCAAATACAATAGAAAGGAGAAGTAATAAAAAAGTAATAAAAATGTTATTTAATGTCAGCTGGATTATTGTAATTTAAAAATTAATGGTCTCAATGGAAACTCTGTTAATTTACCAAAAATAAATAGGTCTAATATATCTGGAATATTTTCCCTTTATTACAGTTATTTTTCTATTTATTGCTATTTTTTAACCTGAAGAACAAATGGAAAGTTAACTTATGAAGGTCAGGGATAAAATGTAAGAACGTTGTAATACCCAATTATATCTAAAATTTGAGCTTACCCGAGTAAAACAGAATTGAATTTAACTGATACATTGTGTCAAATACAGGCAATTCAGTCCATGGCATGCATCATCTCTGCGTCATATTGACAGTTATGGTACAAATTGTCTTTTGTATTTATAGAATAAATCTTATTGTCTTTTCCCATGTTGCATACTTTTAAAGATAAGCTCTGATAACACATCCAGTACAAGACTGCTGAGTCCAATAGAAATTGCAGAGCGATGCTAAATGTCAAAACTAATACTCATCTGGAAAGCACTGAACAGAAAATGATTGGTAGACTTGTGGTTAGTTAATAAAAGTTCCATCAGTACTGTTATAACTCTCACAATGTTTCCCTGTACTTCAGGCTTTTTTTTCTTTTTTGGTAACTATTTTTGTAATCCAGATTCTCGTAAGGTTCTTCAGGCATTGTCAGGCATTTAATCTTGTGCTTGCAGTAGTTCTTTGCTTTTAGATACCTGTTCCCCCTACACATATCCTGTAAGTGCCAGGGATTTTATGCAAAGAACACTAAATAAATGATAACTTCTAGTTTTGAGTGCATTATTATGGTTTAAAAATTCACCAAAATTTAGTGGGTAGCCCAGCTGTGTCAGAAGCTTTGTTTGGTGCTTATACCTTAGGCAGCAAAGTTAATCAATGGGAGGTCCAAGCCCCAGGAAAATGTTCTTTATGAAGATTGCTGGTTGTAGAAAGCTTGATCTATTGCTTGGGTTTTTTGGCCGAAGAGACTCCTTTCCGTCCTGCTTGTGCCTCAGATCAGAGGGACATACCTGAGGAGGAGGGAAAGGGGAAATGATTCTCTTGATTTTTAGCCATTTTGTTCTCTTGGATGCCTTATTTATCTGACACATCTGCATGGAAGCTGGTAAATAAAAAATGTACGTGAGTCCTGTGCCCTTCTGGAAAATGGGCTGAAAGTAAGATGACATGCCCTGAGACATCCAGAAGGATACTTGACACAAATACGTGCCAAGTTTGGGTTACTGCTAAATTCGTAGTGGTTTTTATAGGAATAAGATCTGTGTGTATTGGGAAGAAAGAAGCTGCTTAGGTTGGTAACGCATGAGTTTCAAAAGTATACAAACACTAAGAAGCAAGCAAGGATGGGAGGATGTTTTTACCTGTGCTGCACATCTGCAATTGCTGTCGCATGTATTTGTTCAAGGTCACTGTACTGAGCTTAAGGTACTAAGGAAGCAACCTGGCCTTGGCACAAACGCTACAGCAGTTTTACTTCTATTTTCTTGTTGTGGCAAGCGTGTGGTGTGTAACTGCTTTCCTCGCATGTGTTTGCTCACAACCCTTCTCTCACCTTTCCCTTTGTCACACGCAATATCCAACAATCATTTGTTTTTCTAATCTATGTGCATTTTCTGCAACCGTCACTTTTCTAAGAAAGCCTGTTCCTTTTTCTTAAAGGCTTAAAGAATAGAAACAAATCAGTATAAGCTTCCTGCCATGTTATTAAAAAATAGTTTAAAAAACTAAAAAAATAGTCTCCTAGGTGATGTTAGAAGGGAGAAGAGCATTGGCAAAAGATGGATCTGTGACATTATTTCGCTCTCCATGCTGTTGTGTTCAAGATGGCACGTTTTATGTCAGATGTCAGGAGTAAATTTAAAATTTATCGATAGAGCTGTGAAGTTCCTTTGCAAGTACACGGCTATACACTTGTACACAGTGTACAGCACACTGACTAGTAAACTCATTATGAAGTTTTTTAAAAATTAAAAACTTACAATGTTGAAAGCATCTGTAGCTTGACAAACTTGCATGGTGCTTCTGAAGTTGCTAAGACTTAAAAATTGCACGTACCTCAGTCTATCATTTTGATGGAGGTAAATGCCAATATTGAGGTCAATGTTTTTCATATAAAGAAGCAAATGTGATGGCATGTGTGTGGATAATTGCATCACTTTTATGATTTTTTTCTTCTAATTTTTTTTTTACTCTTTTTGCTAATATTGTGTTGGTGTATATATAAGTAAGTGGTATGACTAGATCAATGGTGCCTCAGAAATCAGGCAGGCGTTATCACACTTAATACATGTATAGTAGCAAAAAAGCAAAACTATATAGAAAAACTTAAAAGTGTTTTCAGTGTACAAATGACAGGTGAGATACTCCTAACATAGTATGCTCTGGGTATTAATAGCTATATATTTGTTTTTCATTAGAACCTTGCTTAGCAAAATATACTGTCTTGTAGAAATTCTTATTTTTAGGTAAATTAAAGCCTGTTTCTTTTAAAGCTATGAAGTTACTCTTCCGAGTAGAATCAAGTTTTGCACCACAGTATGCAAGATTTACAAATGTAGTTCAAATCCCTGAGAAGAGTTGACTTACTGGAAAGGCGTCAATAACTTTATGTATTTTTTCTTTATTTTCTGAAAGACAAGATATTACCAAAATCACAGTGCCTGAATGGAAAAGGGTGTACTAGTTCATTTGTAGACTTTTAAAACCTGTAGTCCACAGACTTTTAAAATGAAGTCTGATTTAATAAAAAGTGCTTTAGTAACTTTGTCTAAATGAAAATTAATTTTCATATTCTTTTGAATAGAAATACCTATGTGAAGATTTTTTGTGTAATAACAGAAGCAACTATTTAAATGATTGACATTCTAAAATATTATTGTAAATAGTAGGAAAATGGGTACTTAGATTGGTTACATGTTTCAATGTGTAACTTAATTCTCACCAAATTGCAACTTTTTCAGTTTCTTGGCAGTACAGAAGTGGAGCAGCCCAAAGGCACAGAGGTTGTTAGAGATGCTGTTAGAAAATTAAAGGTAAGAAAACATTTGTAAATCTGAAATGAAATAGAACATATCTCTATCCTCTTACATGGATTAACACACAAGAAAACAAGTGTTTTCAGGTAAATGCATAAGAGTTCTAGAAACAGTTGCCCTGATTATCTCTTCATGGGCATGTGGACACTTTTCCATTTTATCTGTATTATCCAATGTTCATTTTGTTGTGCAAAGACTTCATTGTTCCTCATAATGCACTGTCATTTCTGGTAGAAAATGTATGTGCCTTAATGCTTAGTGATTTTTCTTTAGAAATTTTTAGGACCCTGTTAACCCCAAACTAGGTAGCGACAGGTTGTTTTAGCTGCCCTTCTCCCTTGGCTGTTGAACTCCTGTGGTTAGATGGCTGTAGTCCGATGACAACACTGAAGGAACCAAACCTTTCCTTCGCCTGGTGACTAGGGGCTTTGCTATGTGTGGCCTGGCTTTCCCTAAGCTATGGGTGCTTCCTGGGGAGGATTAAGGTTGTTGGGAAAACTTGGTGCACCCAAAAGCAGACTCATCTGATCTGAGAACTGCCTGTCAGGTAAAGGTCTGTGGCATTGGCATGAGAGTCATTCATCCCCCAGCTGTGCTAATCAGTTTGTATCTTCAAACACTTACCAGGAGAGAATAAGGTTTAAAAGCATATATGATTGTGTTTATGGCATGGTATGTTCCTGCCTTGCCCCTCAGGTATCGGGTTTGTGTGTACAAAAGGTGTCTGTGGGAACGAGTGCAGGATGCCAAAAAGCTCAGAGAATCGGGCCTTAACTGCTGCCCAATTCTGTGCTGGTGGGCACTGAGGGACGTGGCAGGGAATGAAAATGTATCCCAGGGAGAAGGCCAAAGGCAAATAGGCTCCTGCTGTGCCAATGCTTGGTCTTAGTCCTGATGTGCTTACTACTTTCTAAATTTGGCCAGGGAAATGATAAGTCATTAATTTTCATGTACTACTCTTAGAAGTTTTCTTTCATTGAGCCATTTCATCAACACAGGTCAGAACAGACAATTGACCTATAGCTCGTTATTACTCCTAATCAGAAACTCACAGCTCAAATGCTCATGGGAACTTTTTGTTTGCCAAAAGAACTAGCTTTTGTGCAATATTTTTTCTCACAGCTTGATCAACTTATTTTTACCGGTAGGTGGAGCTGATGTTCTACGGTAAGATAAAGTAATTTAAAAGAACTAAGAGTTTTGTTAAATTTCCATACTCACTTTTTGTCCCAAATACTAGTAGTGTGTTTTCTAAGCATACTGGGTTAGTTGCAATTAAAATACACAGTTTAAAGAGTCTAATGTATTCCAGAGGTCTGCCCACAGAGCTTTTATGCAGGGAGTGTTTTCTTCATGTTTTCAAATTTCTCAGGGCTGTAATGCAAAATATAGAAATAGAGAAGAAAATTGGGCACAAACATTTTAAAGTGTGCATTTTTGTTTCTAAGATAAATTGTCATGTTCTTCTAGTAATTTTTTCCTTCCAATTTTCTTTCAAACTAAGTTATAGAATGAAAGAACAAAACAGTGTAAGGAATATGACATCAAGGCAATCCTAGGCCATGGAGATGTAGAAGCTGTCATATCACATTTTATAAAGTGAAGAGAGTGCTCCTCTTAATTGAGAGAGAATTTAATTCACTCTGAAGAAATGAAGTTTTGGAGATTTTCATCTCATTAAATGCATATAACATACATGAGACTGTAATATGACCTAAAATATGCAGTCACTGCAAAAGAAACAACATCTAGGGTTTTTCTTCAGCCATCTCCTTATAATGTTCCTAGAGCAAAATAGAGAAAAAGTGTTTTCCTTAAGCCAGGTAGGAAACATGAGAATTAATATGCAAATGTTGAAACCTGGGAGAAGACATCTGTGTTATGTCCTGATGTAGTCCCTGCTCTTGAATACTTTTACTATTTTGGGAGTTAAAAATACTAGTTTCATTGTTTCATGGGTGACCATATGAGGATAAAGATATTTGCTTTAGTTAATGTGTTATATAACTAAAATATAAAAGCATTATTAATATATGTGTGTGTATATATATGTGTGTGTGCGTGTGTATGAATATATATAGATGTATAAAAAAACCTGTGGGCTACAGGAGTATTGCTCAGCTACTACAGCTATGATAACCTCAAATAAACATCTTCAAAGATCTGTGTGTGCGCTGACATGACGGATTTCTGACTGGAAGTCCAAGTAAACGAAAATAAATGAACCTTTATTCCTTGGGCTAAAGATTAGCAATCAAAATCAAAAAAGGTTAGGACTCATGCCACAAACCTATTGCTTTGAGTTTCAAGTTTGCTTAATTTCTTAAATCATACAACAAAAAGTAATTATTAAATAATTTTTTTGTGGTTTGCTAATGCTTGATGCGTAAGTACTGCAAATCTCATTTGCAATGAGAATGGGAAAGCATGTGTCCCCAGGTACTGTAATAAACCAGAGACTACATGGTAATTTTTGTTTTTTTTTTTTTTCCTTTTTCCTTTATTATGTTTTATTTTTAAGTTAAATGAAACCGTAGAAATAGATTTATTTGCATGTATTGGTTCCCCTAGAATATGTGGGCAAAAGCAATTTATTCTAGAGCAATCAAATAAAAGCTAACTCATACCACTGAGCTGCTTGTGTTACTGGGCCCAATCTGTGTGTCTTGCCTGAGAACAGTGTGTATGTATAAACTAACAGTTTAAGAATTTGGCCCACTGTGTCTCTTCCCATGCCATGGTGTGATTCATTACAATTTTATATCCACATCTATTATTCTTGCCTATCTTAGATCCAAGAATCGAATGTGTCTCCAAGTTCTCAGTATCCCTCCTCATTGTCCATTTTGATGCCAATGGGAGGCTGCAGATTTTTACTCTCTTAAATAATGTTGTTAATGGGTGGACTACAAATATTTTGTTTCACATGTGTGCTAAAAGAAAATAATTTTTAGATTTTTTTTTTTTAAAAGGAAAAAAGTTATAACTTTATTACTGAATTCTCTACCTCTAGAGGTTCCTCAGAGTGCT
This sequence comes from Crypturellus soui, assembly GCA_032275445.1. NCBI lineage: Eukaryota > Metazoa > Chordata > Aves > Tinamiformes > Tinamidae > Crypturellus > Crypturellus soui. The sequence goes on along the minus strand of JAUBNY010000278.1, from coordinate 353,599 downwards.
CTTCAGGTGGAAGGAATGTGTAGCAGTAACAGAGAGTGAGAGATATCTGACTAAGGGGTAGTATCTGCTGTACAGACAAGTTAGGAAGATGGATGATTTTGACCTTCTCTAGAAGGTCAAATATGAAATTACTGTTTCGTTTCTGTGTTCTGGGTGAGAACAGTAATCATACGGGTTTCATTGAGCAAATCTTTTTGAACTGGAAGTGAACAGGAAATGCTTTTAAAAACAAAAACAAAAAAAAACTGCACAAGTTTTTTTTGAGATTATCTGTGAGTTTATTTACATTTGCTTTTCAGTCACTGGGTCCTGCTAAACATCTAATTTTAATGCTTATTTCTCTCTCTGATTGTCTGTACTTGAGAGTCTTTTGAGAATCTTTTTCACCATCATCAATGGTTTTTCTGTAGTCATGCTTGCGGAGCTAATGGAACTTCTTATAGAGTGGGCTGCCAGTCTTTCGCCGACTCTTGCTAATGTCCCAGGAGCTTTCTACAATTTGTCAGCATCCTTCTCAATTTCAGCATCTCAAAACATGAGATTTGAGTGATGGTCTCACCAGCAACTGTATTCTCCGTGGTTGTCTGTCTCTTTGAAATATCCAAGGATATTGCATTAGTCTTCCAACTAGAGTGTTGTGGTTAAAAGCCTGCCATGACGCTCATAATTCCAGCTTCATAGGGTAGTCTCCCAGGAAGGAGACTTTTTCCCCTCCCATATGTATGACTTAGAGTCTGGTATTGCAACAGAGATGATTTGTTTGCATACAAGCAATCTGTTGTATTCTGACTTGCTGGCATAATCTTTGTTTGCCACTTTAACAGCCTTTATCATCTGTAAGCTATTTTCTGTAGTGGTTTCAGATTTTACTACATATCATTAGTTAATTTTCTCCCTTTTTTGTCTTAATATTTCAGCCCACAGGCTTTTATTAGCAACTACTTTTCTCATGGTCATTGTTCTATGTCATATTTGAGAAATAAACTCTGCTGGAATAAATTAGAAACATATCTTCCCAATGACAGTTTCCTGTTTATAACTGCATCTGGAGACTAATGCAACTAACTTAACCAATACTTTCTTTATATTGCTTCATTTCCTAAATATAATGGCATGCAATACACAGTTAAATACTATGTCTACTTTGACAAGCTGCTTTTTTCATAAAAATATATATTGATCATCATTAATGTCATGTTCCTTAAATTCAATGCTTCTTGGACTTCATTTATGTTGTTAGAGGGTGGAAGTGTGTTGAGTTGCTTGTTTTTTAGTGGATGCGTGTATGTGCATGTTTGTTTTTAATATTGGCACAGAATTTTTTTGCTGTAACTTCCTTAGTGTTATTAGACTTGACTACTTGGAGCAAGCTTTGTCCAGCTGTTCTAAACCTCTTGCAGACCTAGTTGTTTAAAAATATCTTCAGTGTCATAGCTGTTGTTCAAGCCCCTGATGTGTTGGTTAGAGTTGGAATACCAAGCATTCCATCATCATTTTCAACATATGCTAAGGTTTTGGCTCACCAAGGAAAAGTATATATTGAATAGTTCTCCCCCTTGTATGTTACTGTATAGAAATGCCTGTACACATCTCGCTTCTAAAGGGGTATCTTGAGGAGTTAAAAGCAAGACAAGTCAAACGGAACAGAAAAAGCAGTAGGAAAGAGAAAGGATGGAAGGTCTATTAAGTGGGACAAGTGATGTCATTAAATGTCTATCCACTATTTAGTAAACTGTCAATAGATAAATTATGAGAACATCATAGAAGGTACCAAATATTTCTTAAATGCTGACTGTTGTATTGCTTTCAAACTAAACCTGCTTAAAAATATTTTGTAGTGTAACATTTGATGCACAATCCCGGTGCATATTTATGGAAATAAATATAGAATTAGGATATGGAAAAAAAAAAGAATGTTCACTGCAAAACAACCAAGTAATTAATAAAGACTGTAGGTGTTTGTATTTCTGCTGTCCTAGAAATATGATGCAAGAATTAAATTTAAGGGCAAAAATATTAGATAAATGTATCCAGATCCAGGTAAATAATTTTAAAATATTCTTTCTTAAGCATAGGAATATTTTATAGTACCCAATAGGAAACTGTGTTTGCCCCTTCAGTACATTTGGGAGTTGTTGGTATGGTTTATTAAAGCATTTTGAAGGAGGAAGGAAGCAAGTTTTGTTTGGAACACTTAAGAGGAAATAATGAAAAATAAAGAAAATTGATAAATAGTGTGACTGCTGTTTTGCTTTTCATTTCATTGAACAGTTTGCGAGACATATCAAGAAGTCTGAAGGCCTCAAAACTCCCAAAGTTGAATTACAAATCTCAATTTATGGTGTAAAAATTCTAGACCCCAAAACAAAGGTAAGAAACACATTTTTCTGCTGTTAACAATTTTAACTAGGTTTTTATAATTTTCTATTTTTAATAAACATTACAGTGAAAACTATTTTGCTGATGGAAACTTCTAAAATGCCATATCATGTTACAACATACGAGTGGTATCTTTTCAGGAAGATACATGATGTGCAGCCCCTAAAGGGGTTAGACTAAAGCTAGTGGGGGATTTTATTTAATTTTTAGTCTTTCACACCAGTAGTTTTAAATGAGGACGACGAAAATACTGTGGCACCTTTCCAAATGGTCACCACGATGTAGGTGCCCCCAGGAAGATGTTTTCAGTGAATGAGGAGAAAACTTGTTTGCAGTGACTCATTATATGTGCTGCTGGTTTGGAACTGCACCTCCCTTTCGTTAACTTTTTTTCTTCTTTTTTTTTTTTTCTTTTTTTTTGTTACACTACCATTTCTGAATTTGATTACTCTATCCAAACTTCCTTAGAAAGCTCATGTTTTTCTGCTGTAAACTCACTCATTTGTCTGTAAACTTTATTTATAGACACATGCTATGTGTATCGTCTCTTGATTGGTTTTCTGTTTGCTTTGGTCTTTTGGAAGGTGTTAGATGCCAAGCAAGCCATCTTCCTGAGATAGAGAGAAAGTTAAAGCTAAACTTCCCTACTCATCCTGCAGAGAAAAAGGGGAACAGAAATTCATGAGCAATAACAGTCAGATCTCTTGGCAGTGCTTTTATTACAATTCTAGACTGTGATCAAGTGCCAGCAGTCCTTTTTGTTCCCTGCTTCTTAAAGTTGCATGTAAAATTAAATTTAAATTAGATTTTCATTTCCTATTCAGCAAAAGATGATTTTAAAAATGTCTGCAATGGTATGACACTGAGAACATACTGAGTACATTTCCTGTAAATAGGTATTCTGAAATGAGCCAAGAACCCAGTTGCACTGTTTCTAGTATCGGGTGATTGTAATGTAATCTATGGGCAGTGATGAAAATTTTAAAGATCCCTTAGGAAATGTCTTAAAATCTGTATTATCCTCACAGTTGTGTGTGTGTGTGTGTTTTCTTTAATTGTCCTCCCTGCCTGTGTATGTTGCTTCCATCTTGTTACAGATCAGTGCCTACTGAGATGACTAATAAGGTGACTATTAGTTGTAGTAAGAGCAGGAGGATATGCAAGTATCAGGATTTCATTTCATACTCAACACAAGGAAAGCGGGAAGTAAGAGGGAAGTGGTTCTGTCTGAATGATGGAGCAGTTATGTTGATCTATAGACCCAAAGAACAAGAACAAATGTGTTGCTAGCCGAAACTGCATTAAAGAGCTAATTAAGTGCAAGAGAGATCTGGGGGCTTGGAAGAAGCCTAGAATGATGCCTAGACGAATGGCTGTAAGTATTGAGAAAGGGAACTGAGCCGGGGGAAGAGAGCAGGGAGAAGATTAGCCATAGAGAACAAATTTTGAAAAATTTCGAGAGCAGACATGCCCTCGAGATTATAGCAGACTGTAGCGGTCCTGGAAACATTTGTAATCCTGGTGATACACAGGAGCATTTTTAATAGATAATAGCTCAAATCCAAACTGCATATTTTTCTTTAAAGCAAATACTGCTTTCCCATGTAATAAGCCAAATTAAATACCAAGAAGAAACTTGCTGAGGGAAAACAAGAAGTAGTTCAGATTACTCATTTCAGCTTGCTTAGCTAAAGAACATATTGCGGTTGCAATATTAAAAGATATCTGGAGCATGTCTTTAATGGAAAAGAAAATGTCTAAGGTATCTGAAGTATGCCAACAAAAATGATAAAATTATTTATATTAGTTTTTAAAGTAATTAGTTAGATTTCTGCTTTATTTCTTTGTGCTTCTGTGTTTATAAAGTACAGTTGCTTTATTTCTTTCCTGTGTTTAAGGAAGAAAGGTAAGGCCTGATTGTGGTAGGACTGCAAACCCTAGTAGACTGATAAAATATGAAGATCAAATGCACCTGGAAAAAGATCCAAGTATTTTACACAATCAATCCGAAGTAAATAGCATAAGGACCTAGGGCAACAGTAAGAGCCTTTTTCTAAAACAGAAATAAATGTCCAAATAAACCTTTCCAACTAAAAACTTCCTGTTTATGTTCAGTAAAAATGGGGACAATTTTTAGAGAAGATGTTGTTAGTTTATATTATATTTGTAAGTATGTTTGGGTTCTCTCGTGTGTAGTGAGACACAAGAGAAGTATTATGGCAATTTGTCCCTTCTTTCTTATGTGAAAAAATAAGAGGCTTATTTGTTCATCTTTATCCCAAGCATATATAATAATTCTTTAGTAATTAGTAATCTTTCTGTTTATTTGCAGGAAGTCCAGCACAATTGTCAACTTCATAGGATATCATTTTGTGCTGATGATAAAACTGACAAGAGAATATTTACGTTCATTTGCAAAGATTCAGAATCAAATAAGCATTTGTGCTATGTATTTGACAGTGAAAAGTGTGTAAGTATGCAAGATGCTCTGGGAGAATTTAGGTCTCTAGTATAGACACTCGGATTTGCTTTCAGCTGAAGAGGGATGGATAATAAAATCGAATAGCCCTCCTGCTGACGGCCATTGGTGTGACATGATCTGTCACACCAATGTGATGCTTTTCAAATTAGAGGCATTAATGAGAACGGTTTTCCTTTTTTCCCCTGAGAAGACAGTTCTTACTGCCCAGCTACGTACCCTAAGGCAACCCTCTGAATTACACTTGGAGAACAGACTGTATCCCACCAAGTTTGAGATGTTTGCACAGCTGTTCTGCAGAGATGGCTGCAACCCAGGGACTTTGGTACCCTGCAAAGCTCTTCTCATGTCTCTGCCTCAGACACTCATTTGGGTGGGATTTTTTGGGTGTGTTTTGTTTTGTTTTTTTCTTAATTGTAATTCTTCTCCCTTCCTCCCACTGCCGTGCCCCATGTCTTCCTGTGCAATACAGAGAGTTCATTTCACCCACCACTGAAGTTCCTTTGTGTCTGGTAGAACAGGGAAACTGAAATCCAGAGAAGTGTCATAGTAGAAAAAAAGTTGTACTTGAATACAAGAAATGACAAAAATCATGTCTGGCTGAAACAGGGTTAGGAGTTCACTCTGGAAATTAACACCGAAAAATGTGCATATTTACTGCAGTATAGCCATTTACTATATATCATTGCATATTACTTAATAGATTCTTAGATTACTTAATAGATTCAGTAGTTTGAGTGTTTCTCATTATTTTTGTTGTTCTTATGTGCTGATCCAATGCCCATTTCCGTAAGTATTGTTGAGAATGGTTGAATTTTTGTAGTTTTAAATACTTGGGTAGATAAATACATTTCTCTACAATTTGATAACAGGTACGCTGTGAGAATGCTAAAACCAAATTTTTGCTGAAACCCAAATTTAGAGAAAAATAGACCAAGTTGAGCATCCATTAAAATTAAAGCAATGTGTAGAAAAGGCTGTAGCTGCATCAAAAAATGTCAGGGAGGTTTGCAGCGGCATGCTCTCTGTATGCATAGAAATTGGAGGTGTAATTAGTACTAAGAATTAGCTGATGATGTTTTGCCTGTTTTCCCTTCTTGGTATAGAGTATTCTTCAATTGCATTTGGTGTATTGTATGTCAGGTTATTTTGCTGAGGTGTGATTACCATGCTCATTTGTAGTCTTGACTTTAACAATGGATGAAGTAACTGCTTTGGATGTAGTACATCCTGTGAAACATTTTGGGATCCTCTGGAAAGAAAGTAAATACATATGTTATTCTTAATATGCTAATTTCAATCTTTTGTTTCATGTAAAGGCAGAAGAGATTACTCTAACAATTGGTCAAGCATTTGACTTAGCTTACAGGAAATTTCTGGAGTCTGGAGGAAAAGATGTTGAGACAAGAAAACAAATTGCAGGTTTACAGAAAAGAGTAAGTTCTACATTATAATTTTTCAAGAGGAAAAAAATGTACTGTTATATTTGTGTGTTACTTTTTGCAGCAGTGTAATTTTCAATGCTATTCTCAAATTGCTAACAATTTCAACACATACTGAGAAGAAAATTTAAAAGGAGTTATTAAAAAAAATGCCTTTGTTCATCTTATATAATTGCTAAAGAGAAAAGCAAGGCTGTACTATGGGAAGACTGTGAAAAGCTTTTTTTAAATATTTTTTGTAATCAGATAACTATTTAGGCATTACTATTAAATCAACAGAATTCATATAAAATCTATTCTTAAGGAACAGTTAGTAGCTACTATTAAAATAAATGAATATCCCAATAGCTGTTGAAATAGCCATTTGCTTTGTAGATTCAAGAGTTAGAAGCTGAAAACTCAGAACTGAAAAATAAAGTTCAAGATTTGGAAAATCAGTTAAGAATAACACAAGTACATACATCTCCAGTAAGTACATGAATATAACTTTTATACTTGATGTTACTCTAAATTTATGATCATCACTGTTATAATTGTTAGTAACCCTGCTATTTCCGATGATTCTGATTAACATACAGTGATCATGTATGATGAAATACAGTACTGAAGTAACAGTAAGGTTGTGGCAAGCCAACAAAAGCACAAGCTGCAGTCCTTCAAGAAAATGTGGTTTCCTAATCCTCTTATGATTCTTACTTGTCGGTACCTAACAACAGTAAATGCTCATGTTTTAGAGGCAGCGAAGCAAATTAGCACAGGATCAAGAACTGTGTTTTGCATTTAAAGGATCTGAATCAAGAACATCTTTAGGGCTTTTGAATATTGGAATTTTAAGAATTTCTTGTCACAAGCATATCGTTACTTATGCCTGCCGTTTAACCACAGAGCTTTTATTTTCCATGATACGTGTCTACCTGTTATGCTGGTGTGTTATACAATTCTGGTCTCTAACTAGTGAAAAATGCTCTCAGAAATCAAGCAGTATAATTCCAATCTCTGACCCTTTAATAAAATAATTCATTAAATCATTATCAGGAATTAGTGTTCACATATAATTTTTATATTACTGTTTAAGCTTTATAAAAATCTGCCCTCTCCTATCTTGATTTTTGAGTTTCCATGTGTTTACACTTATACTAAGACCCATTTGTTAGCCTGTTACTATCTGAGCTTATTGGCATATACGATAGACTTAGATAAATGAGATGAGTAAATATTGAGGCAGGCCCATAGTGGCTGAGGAATCTCTGTCCTTGGAGTTATTCAAAACCTGATTCTTTGTGACCCTCAACAACCACTTGTCCTCTGAGCATGAAATTAGACTAGATGATCTCCTAAGATCCTTTTCAACCTATATATGATTTTTTTTTTTTAATTGTGCAGCCAATGATAAAAATCAGTTGTGGTGTTTAGGTGGCAAATGAGAGTTTTAATTATATTAGCATGAGTAAACACATCTAAGTCAACCAGTTAGGTTGAGGATAAAAGTAAGAGGAATGTAGAGTAGCATAATTGTGAAATGGTTTTCAGTGCAGGGAAGAGGAAGCATCCCTGTGTTTAAGATAGTTTGATAAACAGGTTTGCTAAATAGGCTGTATGATAGGGTTTATATGTGCAGGATGTATGATTTGATGAGACATATCTCAGCATCTGTATATTGAAAAGACATTTCTTTTCCTGAAAATGAGACTAAAGCTCACATCTTAATTCCAGATCATTTTCCAGTTAAGTGCTAGGTTGTGTTTCATGTTTGCATTTCACTAGTTAGTCTCCTCAATTTTCATATGAGAATACACAAAGGATATCTCTAGGGATTTTTTGTTTTTTAATGTTTTGCTCACTGCTTTTCCAAAAACCTGAGAATATCCCTTGGTTCTAAACAGATACAACTAGATTGTCATATAAAGCCAACTTTTCTGGTTTCCCATTGTCATTTAAAATTGTCTTCATAACTAAGTACAAAGATATATGTTATACTCATTGGCTGAAATTTGTATTCAAGATCAAATGGAATATAGCCAAGAGCTAAAATCATCTATCTTGACTTCACCAAGGCTTTTGACACCGTCCCTCACAACATCCTCCTGGGCAAGCTCCAGAGGTGTGGGATGGATGAGTAGACAGTGAGGTGGATTGGGAATTAGCCTGTGTTGAGCGGAGTCCCCCAGGGGTCAGTCCTCGGTCCAGTCCTGTTCAATTTATTCATCAGTGACCTGGATGAAGGCACAGAGTGCTC